>KZ308445.1:1214033-1229097 GCA_000376725.2 Ladona fulva
CCAAGGAGAAACGGACATGAAAAAAGTCTGACGGAACCGGGACTCGAACCCGGGTCTCCCAATTGCCGGTCGGTTGCTCTATCCATTGAGCTATCCCGCCAGAACATTTCTCCATGCCGTTTGGGAGACTTTGTAGGTATTGGGCGCGTGAGTTCGTCCGACTAAGCGGCATCGTTCACAGCCATGGATAGAGCAACCGACCGGCAATTGGGAGACCCGGGTTCGAGTCCCGGTTCCGTCAGACTTTTTTCATGTCCGTTTCTCCTTGGGAATTTTCCGAGATGCACGACTTATCGTGTCATCTAGTCATCTAACCCATTTCCTTGTTTGTTATCCTTAAGGGGGGGTTCTCCTAACACCACTTTGTATGGTCGGTGCCTCGGAGAGGCCTCCGATATATCCGGAGAGGCCATGGCTGTGAACGATGCCGCTTATCATGTTTCTAAGGAGATAAGGTAACTTTTGTCACTGTAATGACGTCATCTATTAACAAGGAAATTAATGCAACATTCAACAATATCTCTAACAACAAGGCATCTCAAGGCCCGCACTAGGAGGGTGGATCCAAATTCTATAGAAGGGTTAGCCTCTTTAACCAATTCCAAATGTCACGGCAAAATCAGCCACTTTTAGGTATTCATTAAGAATGATAAGTTACCAAATTTTATAATTTGGAGTCTTGTAATGCAGGGGAATACGATCAATTCGTAGCTAAACTGTAACTGTAGCGAAACATTCCCGCAGCGAATACGCTACGTAGCGAAAAACATTTGTCGCAGAAACGCCTTGGAGCGAAAAATTTGTAGCGAAAACTTCGGGAGCGAAAATTTATACGTCGCGAATCTACTGTGGCGAATATTCCGGATCCCGACATAAAAATGCTGCTCAAGGAAGTGCTTCTGTTAAATTTGCTTTAATAATTTTTCGTTCTATGCATTAAGTAAATTGTATCTGTTTTTATTTTCAAACAATAGTGAAAGCTATGTAGCATAGAAATAAAGAGAAAGGTTTGAAAGTTGTAAAAAAACACTTATCGGTATTGAAAAATAGACGTAGATTGACATTTTAACAGAATTTAATAGAGAATATGACTCTTATTTAACGTTTTTGTCTCGTATGGAGTCTATTCAAGCAATAATTATCGAGTACGGGAAATTTAATCTTTATTTTTTAGTATACATAAGGTAATTTGTAGTACTTCAATCCAGAATAATAGATGGGTTTGAAATTGAGCGTTATCATTTAAATACAAATGGAATTAGGACTAGTGATTACGTTTAATATTACCCTGAATTCGTTGTATTAATAGATAAAATTCAACAACCTCGACTGACTGAATGCGAATAAGAAATAGTTCACATACGTACTTTTGTAACAGAGTCACATTAATAAATCGACCGGGCCAACTGATGGTTATAAAATTAATATGATGAAGCGTGACTTCGTGGAATTTTGCGCACATTTTCAAAGAAAGAACACTGAATAATTTCCACCACAGGTTTATTTCATGAACGGTTTCGTCAACGAGTTGATATCTTCCGATCCAAAAGCAGAAGATGTCAACCCGTTGGCGAAACAGGTATTGAAATGAATGGTGGAAATTATACAGTGTTCTTTCTTTGAAAATGTGATGGTTATAATAGTAACACAAGCAGAACCTCCAAAACCATCTAATAAATTTAAAGAATTTGGAGGTTTTACTCGTGTTGCAGTCTTATAACAACAGCAGCATGTTCGTGGCAATAATAGCCTAAGCTCTTTTCTACACATGATTTCCAACGAGCTAGAGAAGTGCGAAGACATCCAACTGTAGAATATTTTATCTCTATGATTTCTAATGAATAACAGAAGGATTTTGCCGCTGCGGTGAAAGACACAGACATGTTTGAATCGTCACACGACATTTCTCAAGGAAGAGAAATGGATACAAATTTGCAACGCTATGGCATCGGACACCTTTATCATGTCCTTCCTAGCACGAACTCCGAAATCCTTTCCTTTTCCTCGGAGAAAAATCTGAAATACACATTATCATTCTCTCCTCCATCGATTTCCTATACCTATCAGGACGAAATGGGGGATTTATTTTGGTGGGTCGCTGAAGGGAAAGAGCGGGTAAAAAGAATAAAAATGCAAACATGGCAAGGTCGTCTCCCTTGATCAGACCCGGAGTTCCTTCAAGAGAGAATCCTTTTAGCATCGTTAATGAGACCCTCGACACACTGAGAAGCAACGACAAAAAGGAAGCATATTTTTTCAGTGCGCCATAGCTCGAGTAGGCGCGACAGTCTAGCATCAATATTTCATTCAACTCTATCACCAATGAAAGCTTTCTAAAAGAACTCGTGAGTGACGCAGTTGCCTAAAAAGAGTATTGTCGTGGCGTGCGACATCCCTTACCCTTTGCGTCAATTTTCTTCGGTTAACGTAATTTTCTTTAACGCTCGTCACCTTCTTCCATGGTTCCATCTTTCCCGAAAAGTCTTTTCGGGCGAGGAAATTTCCGTTAATCTGACAAAATTGTTACATTGAGATAAAGGCTCCGCGAAAGATTATGGTATGTGCACGGTGGACGGACGAAACCTGACATGGAAAAGTCCACTTCCACCATAATATTCAGCCCGGGGTTAGGGTTGCTATTACGAGACATTACACTGTGGTGACCTTGTCTTTAAATGTTCTTTGGTAACCCTTCCAAAATCGCTTATCCCTCTTCGCAGCGCATCCGAGTGCTTTTGCGGGAACGAGAAAAATCCTCTCCCTTGATCTCTCGGGCTTCGCGTGATTTATTACTCAAACCTCAATTCGATGCGTGGGCGACCTTTGGTTACTCCAAGGCCGCACGTGTTCGCAGGTGAGACCGCAGTATCCCACTTGTGTCAAGTTTTGAATACATTTAAACGGTCCAAAATCAAAATGCTGACTTGGAAAACAACTTAAGAGACTGAAGAAATGTAACGAGAGATTTTTCAAATCCAAATGTCATTCTTTTCTGAAAGCGATGCAATTTATTTCATGACCAATATAAACTTATTATTGAATGAACTCCATTTATGTTAAAAGATTATAATTTCTGGTGCAGGGCTTAAATGTAAATGTAAATCTAAAAATATACTTAAAAAATACATGGAAAGATTAGCAAAATCAAAAGCAAACCGTAAGAATACTTCACGATTTTCCTTAAGGTCCTCCGGATCCAAACAGTGGATCGTCAGAAGGTGCCAAGATTAGAAGTTTAGCGCAAAAAATTACAATAGCAATAAGCCTTGCTAAGGACAAAACACATTTTTTTAATTACAACTTCGATGTATATATGTGTTTTACACCCCCTGCCACGCGCCATTGGCGGTTTGCAGGGCTTAAATGTAAATGTATGTAAACTATTACTCCAGGTAAATGCTCTGACTTGTAAACAAGGAAATGGGTTAGATGACTTGGCACGATAAGTCGTGCATCTCGGAAAATTCCCAAGGAGAAACGGACATGAAAAAAGTCTGACGGAACCGGGACTCGAACCCGGGTCTCCCAATTGCGGTCGGTTGCTCTATCCATTGAGCTATCCCGCCAGAACATTTCTCCATGCCGTTTGGGAGACTTTGTAGGTATTGGGCGCGTGAGTTCGTCCGACTAAGCGGCATCGTTCACAGCCATAGATAGAGCAACCGACCGGCAATTGGGAGACCCGGGTTCGAGTCCCGGTTCCGTCAGACTTTTTTCATGTCCGTTTCTCCTTGGGAATTTTCCGAGATGCACGACTTATCGTGTCATCTAGTCATCTAACCCATTTCCTTGTTTGTTATCCTTAAGGGGGGGTTCTCCTAACACCACTTTGTATGGTCGGTGCCTCGGAGAGGCCTCCGATATATCCGGAGAGGCCATGGCTGTGAACGATGCCGCTTATCATGTTTCTAAGGAGATAAGGTAACTTTTGTCACTGTAATGACGTCATCTATTAACAAGGAAATTAATGCAACATTCAACAATATCTCTAACAACAAGGCATCTCAAGGCCCGCACTAGGAGGGTGGATCCAAATTCTATAGAAGGGTTAGCCTCTTTAACCAATTCCAAATGTCACGGCAAAATCAGCCACTTTTAGGTATTCATTAAGAATGATAAGTTACCAAATTTTATAATTTGGAGTCTTGTAATGCAGGGGAATACGATCAATTCGTAGCTAAACTGTAACTGTAGCGAAACATTCCCGCAGCGAATACGCTACGTAGCGAAAAACATTTGTCGCAGAAACGCCTTGGAGCGAAAAATTTGTAGCGAAAACTTCGGGAGCGAAAATTTATACGTCGCGAATCTACTGTGGCGAATATTCCGGATCCCGACATAAAAATGCTGCTCAAGGAAGTGCTTCTGTTAAATTTGCTTTAATAATTTTTCGTTCTATGCATTAAGTAAATTGTATCTGTTTTTATTTTCAAACAATAGTGAAAGCTATGTAGCATAGAAATAAAGAGAAAGGTTTGAAAGTTGTAAAAAAACACTTATCGGTATTGAAAAATAGACGTAGATTGACATTTTNGAGAGGTGAATGATTTCTTTTATCACGATTTCTGGTAATTACGTTAACTATTGGCCAATCAAATAATGAAGAAAGCTTATTATTGGGATTTTTTTGATAAGCAACACAGGGATCTAAAATTACGTTTACGAAGATTCAGATAAAAGATTTGGGCGTGTCAAGAGACGCAGTGCGATGGTTAGATATCATATGAAAAGAGTACAAAATTCATTATCTGGAACCTTTCGACGCGGCTTGGTCGCGATTCTTGAATCCTTGAAGCTATGACTGACCTCAGCGATAATGGAATCCAATGTGCGACTCCTCTGTTATATGTCACCACGAAATCTACCGCTTTTCTCTGCGCCCCAAATAAGTAACAGCATATTAACTAACAATTTGTGTAGGCAATTGATAATTAGTTATCAAAGATTCTTCGATTTATTTTATTACTTTCTGGGCATAAAGGGAACTTTAAATAACACAAAGAGTAATCTATTGCTCAATTGTAACTATCATCTTTACTTTCATTAAAATTATACATATTTACCATCATTACGTTTTCTTCTAAAAATGTATATGTGACTTGTTATGGTATGGAGACTAGGTATGGATCACTGAAATTATGAATTTCTCTCAGTTTGTTTACCTTATCGATTCTATATCTTCTAAATTTCTAGTTTACAAGGTTAACATAATATTTGTCTTTCTATCTGAACATCAATGATAGACTGCTATACATAGCTGAAAACTATGATTATTCATTTATTTTCGTAATGTTTAATGAAAGTTAACAGCTTCCGATAAATCATTATTTTCAGGGAAGGAACAAAGTCTTCATATTAATTGCAAGTTAATGAATATCACTTTTCAATACTTCAGTATCGGAAAAGTATATGCAGTCCATTAACTCACTACTTTGAAGACAAGTAAATAAGGTAATGAAAATAAAATTAGAAAGCAATGCAAACGCTTTATTTAAGTGTGTCAAATCCTTGAAAACCAACATGTCAAAGTAAATTGCATCGAACATTTCCATCGAATCATTTCAGAAATGTATTTGTACATCACACGCTTCTTCCTCAAACTTTATGAGAGATATTTTTTGCATGAAGGAAAACCATACTAAACCGATAACTTTATTCTTGCGTCGGCGATCAAGTAAATTTTTGTATATACAATTTATACAAGCTATTCACCAGGAAAGCATCAAATCTCTAAGTAAATTTTTGTTTTAAAGTTCACTGCCATGATCACATCACAGTTGCACGAAAACATTTCATTATTAAGGGTATATTTTTCTGTCATTACCTGCATTCCAAACACTTGATCTGATTTACCTACATTTGTAATATAATCCTTTTAAGGGTTCCATAAAGACTGATGCAAGTCCAATGGATAGTAAATTAACAAACTAAAGGTACGAAAACTGTTTACGATGTTAGTGGTTGAAGAAATAGCTGTCAGTAGATTAAAGTCCAAATTTTATTTATTATCAATTCCATTCAATTTTTCGCTTTATGGTATGTCACAGAATTGATTTCTTCTGTCAGTAAGTTCTCTTTAAACAATTAAAATTAAAATAGCGATTAAAATTAAATAAATAGCGACAAACACTCTTGACTCATATTTTATGAAAGTAAAGGCGCCGAATAGCTGAAACGTAAACTTGCACAACTAAAATTTGCCTGAAACTATTCGCTTTGCTGTTTTTTACAATGAATAAAAACATGATGTCACAATAACTTTCGTTCCGGTGCGTTATTCAGAAGCGGAAAGATTAACATAACTTTAACCGCAACGAAACATGTCCAAAAATTAACAAAGTTCCATTCATTCTCTAAAATCCGTGCATGACTTTCATGTTCAACTCAAACCTCCACAATTTTTTTAATGAGACAACTTCAAGTTTGTCAGAATTGAATTTACAGAGTGCACAATTAACAGAAGGAAAATCAAAATTTCAGTGTCATTCAGTATCGATAAGCTATTTTACCCGCTGTAGGTAAACAATTGCATTGAAATGAAGGTTCGCAATTTCGTTATAAAAAGTATGAAAATATTCTAATTTGATAACTAAAATGAATAATTATGAAATATTAAGGGTATAATTTCAAGATGCCTTACCAACTTTTTTTCTTGTAACGGTTTCGACGTCGGGTTGAGCTTGAAAAATTCCGAATGAAATTGAACAAAATAAGTTTTATCTTGATTCTAATAAAATATTTTTATATTTTTAACCAGCTCTTTTCGATTTCAGACCAGTCTATTGTTTTAATTCTTTTTCCTCCGTAATGTTTTCTCAGTTCCGATGCATGAAGATTCTTCGAAAGATGAGAAAACATTCACTTCTTCCACAATGAATTCGCTCTTATTTCACATACATCTGCAATTACACATGTACCCTGCAAGCCGCATTTCGGCGTGTGGCAGGGGATGCAAGTACCATGACTCTACTTCTCTAATAGACTGCTTTCGCGTATCGTTTGCAGAAGAAAATTCATTCTTGAAACGACTTGTTCTAGTATCTCTATGATTTTCCTCGCAGTATCAGAACGGTCTATGTAACATAGAGAACGCATTATGTAAGCTACATCATCTGTGAACGTGCTTTCTCTAAATTTATTTAGCAGATTTATCCTTTGTTTAAGCCTTCTATCTTATAAAGATTCCCATCCCGCGTCCTGAAGCATTTGCGTAACACTCAAAGACTTGTAAAATGTTTTACTAAACGTATCGGCTTTCGCTGTACTTTTTCTAATTTCCGAATACATATAATATTTTCTGCGGGGTCCCATACACTAAATACATATTCCAGGTGATGGCTGACCAGCACAACGTAACATCAGCTCACGGAATTTTCTTCGCTCCTACCGACAATTATCTTCAATAATCCGAGTTTCTTAAGTGATCTTCCACATATATTACGGATGTGAGTACCAGGTGAAGTTATTGGTGAAGCATAGAAAACGGGTAAGGGTGATCTAGCGCAAGATGGTGCGCACCCAGGAAGTTGCCCACCAAGTCTCCCGAATGGGTTGGAAACATGTTCTGTTTCAAAAAAATTTCTCAACGGGCAGAGCTCCCGACCGGCAATTGGGAGACGCAGGTTCGATTCCCGGTCCCGTCAGACTTCTTTCAAGTCCATTCTTCCTTGGGATTATTGGTGAGGGTTGCTCCAAGGTATTTCGCCGTATCTACTGTTGATAAAGTTTTCCCTCGGAGCCTGTACGAATAATCTATGGCATTATTTTTCTTTTGGGAGATGTTGATTACTGACCATTTATCTATATTGAGCTCTAATTGCCAATCATCCCACCATTTCATAATTTTATCTAAATCACACGAGAGGGTTAATCTATCCTCTGAGCTTCCTACATCCCTATAAATTACCGTGTCGTCCGCAAATATCCTAACGTTACTATTAATGTAATTGCTAAGGTAATTGATGTATACTAAAAATAGTAGCGGTCAGATTACACTTCCTTGTGGCACGCCCAACTTAATTTAACTGTGTCACTTAACCGAGTTGGAACTTACACCATTTAGTACCACTAGTTGTTCTCTGTCGGAGAGAAAATACTTAATCCAGTTTGTTACTTCTCCATTGATACTAACAACTTTTAATTTGTTTAATAATTGTTTGGATGTCTCGCGTAGTGAACATACACGTCCTTATGGGTACTTACCACCACGTGATAAACATAAGGGGTAAGATTCTTTTTATGAATTCGAAAAATTGATCGAAAAACTCCTGTGTAAGAGTTACATAATCAGCCATTATTAATAACCTAAGGGAGAATCCCACGGACTAAACTACACTGCACCCTAACCGAATCCCACGGACCACCTTCCATGGCTACGCCTCTCATATCGATATATTCGAATTCTCTTTACAAATTTCTAGACCTGCCATTGAAGTTGCAGGGAAGACCTCAGTTCGTCGAACTAAACATCAATGCCACATTTTACACGAAAACGTCGGACTAAATAGCACAGATTACGTCATCGAAATAATATTTTACTAGTTCATAATAATTAACAACTGTTTCTCGTTATTGGCGTCCGATTTTTAGATAACGCAAGCATCAAGTATTTTCAAATGCCCTTATGCGGAAGAAAACGTTTTTCCAGAATGATTTGAACATCTTTTACCAGTGGTATACACGCTAAGATTTTGTAGTAATCTGCATAGGTGAAAACACCTGATTTTCTTCGGTTTCTATGAAACATCGTATTTTTTGATCAAGGTATAGAAATTTCAAAATATTTCAGCAATTGCTTTCCCTTGCTCAAACTCTCCCCAAATTCCTCATCGGCATTTTCTTTGATTTTGGCTACATCAGCAGTATCATCCTCAGCAAGATTTCACACTCAAACCAAATCTATCATTTCAATGGATACTTAAATCACAGCTACGTGACTGTATGCTGTGATTAAAGATTTGCTTAAGAGCTAGTAAACAAATTATAAATTTCAGACGAAATGGAGCGTCATGGAGCTGATAGGGGCTTTTGTACCGTCCATAATCGGATAATTCCCACTTTGCCAAACATCTAGAGGAAATTATTCGTCAGATTTCTCTGCTTAATTACTCCAAGTACAAAAAGCCCAAGATTGAATATTTTAGAACAGATAGAAATGTTACACCATTAACCAAAAAAATACATATAAACTAATGTTTACCAATATATAGCGACTTCACCTTGTTTATAAATGTTTAGCTCTCTTCCTCCCCTTTCTCCACCTACGTTTTCTCCTTTAGCTTTTTCTTAACTACTATCCTTTTGCATATACACCGTTGTTTCCACTCCTTTTCCACCTCCAATTTTCCTCACCCATTTCTTCACATCTTATTATATATATACGAGAAAAAGTTGCTTGCATACTGCAAGCTTAATGTAAGATAGATTAATTAAGGCATTGTACACCTCCTGCAACACTCCACCTGCTATAAACGGACTGCTGGATCCACCAACTACAAAACCTAAACAAATTATTAAAAATACGTCCATACGATTTGTCCTAGCATCGAACCTGGGTCGATAAGTTCAAATATCCATACGGCATACGATAGATAACTCCATCTTCTATAGATGTAGCGAATTTCAACCTTCTACCTGACAGGGAAATGCCGTTACGAATTTTTGAAAATTCGGTCATTCGAATGGTCCTGGGATCGAACCTGAGTCTTTAGGTCAAAAAGCTTTACGGCATACGATAGAATATCATCTATTCTAACAACACCGTGAATTGCAAGTTTCTATCTTAACAGAAAATACCCTAAATTAATTCATGAACGTCAGAATGAAAAACTGCCCTAGCATCGAACTAAGGACCTTCAGGATAAAAACCTCTTGATATACTGTAGAGGTTTTTGCTCTCTATCGATTACGTGAATTTGAACGTTCTATCTTACATGGAAGTTACCGAAATGATTTCTTGAAAGTTTTGCACTAAGAATTTACCTAGCATCGAACCTGGGGCCATCAGGGATAAATCTCTTTCGACAAATGGAAGATAAAAGAATTCTCTTACGATTTCGTAAATTTCAACGTTCTATCCTTAAGCTAAGTAGGCGAAATGAATTTTTGAAAATGCGCTCAATGTATTCTTATGGGAAAGTGGCCGTTTTTGGGGCCCCTTAGAATCGAACCCATGATGCGTAGAATGGAAGTCTGCTTTTTTCCTACATGTCCAAACCCGGGACTTTACGGCAAAAAAATCGGCGGCTCCGTGAGGCACTTCCTTCTGCCTCGCCTTTAGTATCCTATATGTATATATATATATATATATATACGAGTAAAAGTTGCTTGCATACTGCAAGCTTAATGTAAGATAGATTAACTAAGGCATTGTACACCTCCTGCAACACTCCGCCATCCATACACCGAGTTCCATGCACCAACTACAATAACGTTAACGAATTATTCAAAATACGTCCATACGATTTGTCCTAGCATCGAACCTGGGTCCATTAGGACAAATATCCTTACGGCATACGATAGAACTCCCTATCTTCTATAGATGTAGCGAATTTCAACCTTCTACCTGCCCGGGAAATACCGTTACGAATTTTTGAATATTCGGTAGTTTGAATGGTCCTGGGATCGAACCTGGGCATTTAGGGCAAAAAGCTTTACGGCATACGATAGACAATCATCCATTCTATAAACACCGTGAATTGCAAGTTTCTACCTTAACGGAAAATACCCTAAATGAATTCACGAACTTCAGACAGAAAATTTGCCCTAGCATCGAACTAACGACCCTCTGGGAATAAACCTTTAGCTATACTATAGATAATTTAGATCTCTATCGATGACGTGAATTTCAACGTTCTATTTTACCTAGAAATACCCAAAACGATTCTTTGAAACTTTTGCACTAAGTATCTAGCATCGTCCCTGGGGCCATTAGGGATAAAGCCCTTTCGTCAAAAATAAGATAAGAATACGTTCTATAAAACGTAGACTATAAAAAACGTAGACTACTAGAGCCGCTGGATCTTGATTTGTGCTCCGCCCACGAGGTGTTTCAGGGGTTGGGGAGCAGCCTGAAAATCCGTACAGCGTTGCAGTTCTAGCAGCCAGTTGATCTCTCTCTCTCTGTCGGTCGTGGCTGCTTGGAAGCTCATTTCGCTGCAATTCTCGTTCTTTGTAATATCTCGGTAAATGTTTCGTTTTATAGTTTAGGTCGGTTTTTAGTCCTGTATTTTATTCCTTTTATCACTTATATTTCGTAGTTATTTACAGATTTTTGTCTTTATTGTGTAAAGTGATTTAACTTGTAGTTTTTTGTTTTCTTTACTTGAAATTTTATTTATTCTTTTATATAGTAGATTTAAGTCATCCTTTTTGCGTTGGCATACACTAATTTTTACATATATTCATTTAGCTTATATTTTACTTTAGTTTCGCTTTATTTGTGTTAGATTTAGATATTTCTATGGTCAATTAGATTCTGTAACTTAAATTTACAATTTAAATTTCGCTTCGTATCCCAAATTGACACTTTATATTCCACTACGTTATTTGTAGGTTTGTTTTACATCGATTTCAACTCTGTTTAATTCATTAGGGTAAGGTGTGCGATCGGGAGAGTGTCAAAGGGATAGGGAGAATCAAAGCGTAAACGAATTCTTGGTAGTCAAGCCCGAGAGATGGTTTTCACAATCTCAGACAATTTTGTGGAGGAGAAAAAGAATAACGAGCCTCTTTTACCGATTGAGAAAGTAATTGATAGAACTTATTCCCAACCTTGAGAAGAATTCTGTCATCGTTATGGATAATGCTTCCTACCACTCTGTTCATATAAATAGGGCCCCGACGCAAGCAAGTCGTAAAGAAGTGATTTTTAAGTGGTTGAGAAGGAAAGGTGTAGTAGTAGAGGAACACATGACCAAGGTGGAATTGATGGAGTACATAACAACGTATAAAGACGTATCAAAACTATACTACATTGATGAACTTGCAGAAATTAATGGCCACAGAGTGTTACGTTCGCCACCTTATCATTGCCATTTCAACGCAATAGAGATAAGACAAGCGATAATTTAACAGACAATATACAACGAAAAAGAGGAAAGAGCGGGTGGAACAGGTCACCACTCCTAATATTTTAACTCTGGAAAAACCGAAGGTTTCAAGGGGAAGACCGTTCCTAGGGAAAGTTTTATGCAGGTTGGGGAATGCATTCCCAGAAAACATTAAGGCTGGGTTTTCCAAACCCTTTTACACCCAAAGTCTATAGGGAATTTCTTTAGACAGAGGGGATACAATGGGCTGCAGTGGGGTCCACGAATTCTTGTCTGCAATGCAAAGGATGCGCATCGGAAGAAATCTGAGGTTAACATCCCCTGAATACAATAGTGACTTCCCTCTCAGGAGGGGGTATCCCATACCCAAATTTTCCTTTCACCTGTAGTAGTATGGGTATAGCAGTACCTTCCAGCTGAGGAGTATTCATCGCGAATATCAAAGTCCCCGTCTGAATCTCTTACAAGGAATGGAGATCGTTTGTTTCCCTAACATTGAGACATAAAGGAACTCCTAAATATTTTTTCCAACCCCAATTCCTTACACCCTGACCATTCTCACCAAACCCTCACCTCTTCTCTTTGCATATATACGTACTGTAAATAAATGAAAAACGATCTTTTTGGGTGAGATTGAAACTTGGAACTTTAAAGTCTCGTATTCCATCCAACCCCATTAAATATAACTTTGCCTGAAGATGTTAGCTCGCTTGCAAAACATGTCGAAGTAAATATACTTTTCTGTGGTGTTGTATGAGGCGTTCCATTCCCGTTTTCTATTGCTGAACTGCCTGCTATAATATTCATCATTTATCAACAGAAATATTTCTTTCATGCAACTGAATGAGGCGGGACTTTCGACTATAACTGCTATTGCTGGTGACGATTTAGGAGTTCCTATTTAAGGGATTGAAATGTTAATTTTCCGCAACTATTCATAGTTAATATTTTTCTTTTATGACTCATTCGATATTTTATTTAAATGCAAAACAAAAACAGCACTATGTATGTTATTTTTTCGGTTAATATGATTACATGAACTAAATTTAATGATTGTAAGGTGCCTTACTTTTGTTGTTAAGGCGCTGGATTCACAGATAAAAATATATTTAAACAGTAATGTATTGCCAACTAGTAAATATTAGTTTAATTTAAAATATTTATCTCAATATCCAAAAATACTATGGCAAAATGAGTATTCCGACGCAGAATACCCGCGATTTGGACTCAGCGCGCATTTGAAGTTTCTATAAACAATCGTAACTGGAGTCACAAATAAGATATCGGGATAAAACTTTCACTAAAAACTTATTTCATACTTACTTACACAGCATACATTAATTTTGTGGTGATAACTATAGCAGAACGTAATTTAGACAGCGACTACTTTTTTCACGACGTAAACTAAATAATTTGTGTTCCACTAAGATAAAAATATTTTTATCTTTATAACGAATTAACATATTCAAAAAAAGTAACATATGTGGGAAAGCTAAGAAAATGGACAACTTACTGTTAATTTTTAAACTTCGTTACATGCACCATTTTGCCAAAATGACTTTAGGAATGACGGAAAAAATTAAGATACGGATTTGGCGAAAATCTAATGAAGTATTTTTAAAATATTAACTATCAGCACTAAAGAAAAACTGTTCAGGGATTAATTGCTCATTACATTGGCGTATATTTTATTTTAGTCAATTCTCATTTATCTCAAAAAGTGAAATTTGGCAACCGCGCTTCTTCATCGACAAGGGTACAATGGGCGGAGCACAGATCAAGATCCAGCGGCTTAATAGTAATCACTCCGTAAATTTCAGCGTTCTATCTTTAAGCTAAATACGCTATAAATGAATTTTTGGAAATGCGCTCAATGCATTCTTATGGGAAAATGGCCGTATTTGGGGTCTCCTAGAATCGAACCCATGATGCGTAGAATGGAAGTCCGCTTTTTTCCTAGATGTACAAACCCGGGACTTCCCGGCAAAAAAATCGGCGGCTCCGTGAGGCACTTCCCGAGTAAAAGTTGCTTGCATACTGCAAGCTTAATGTGAGATGGATTTACTAAGGCATTACACACCACCTGCAGCACTCCGCCTTCCATACACCGAGTTCCATGCACCAACTTAAATAACCTAAACGAATTATTCATAATACATGCATAAGTAATGTCCTAGCATCGATCCTGGGTCCATTAGGACAAATATCCTTACGGCATACGATAGATAACCCCATCTTCTATAGATGAAGCGAATTTCAATCTTCTACCTGACCGGGAAATGCCGTTACGAATTTATGAAAATTCTGTCATTCGAATGTTCCTGAGATCGAACCTGGGCCTTTAGGGCAAAAAGCATTACGGCATACGATAGAATATAATCTATTCTAACAACACTTTGAATTGCAAGTTTCTATCTTAATGGAAGATACCCTAAATGAATTCATGAACTTCAGAAAGAAAAACTGGCCTAGCATCGAACTAAGGACCCTCAGGGTAAAATCCTTAATGTATACTATAGAGGTGTTTGATCTCTATCGATGAAGTGAATTTCAATTTTCTATCTTACTTAGAAATACACGAAATGTTTTTTTGAAAGTTTTGCACGCTAGCATCGAACCTGGGGCCATCAGGGATAAATCTTTTAAGGCATACGGAAGATAAAATCATTTTCTAATGATTCCGTAAATTTCTTTTTTCTATCTTTACACTAAGTACGCGAAATTAATTTTTGAAAATGCGCTCAATGCATTCTTATGGGAAAGTTGCCGTTTTTGGGGCCCCCTAGAATCGAACCTATGATGCGTAGAATGGAAGTCCGCTTTTTTCCGAGATGTCCACACCCGGGACTTCACGGCAAAAAAATCGGCGGCTCCGTGAGGCACTTCCTTCTGCCTCGCCTTTAGTATCCTATATGTATATTTATATATATATCCGGAGAAGCGTCTATATAATATACGAGTAAAAGTTGCTTGCATACTGCAAGCTTAATGTAAGATAGATTAACTAAGGCATT
>KZ308446.1:23753-34422 GCA_000376725.2 Ladona fulva
ATCTACTATATAAAAGAATAAATAAAATTTCAAGTAAAGAAAACAAAAAACTACAAGTTAAATCACTTTACACAATAAAGACAAAAATCTGTAAATAACTACGAAATATAAGTGATAAAAGGAATAAAATATAGGACTAAAAACCGACCTAAACTATAAAACGAAACATTTACCGAGATATTACAAAGAACGAGAATTGCAGCGAAATGAGCTTCCAAGCAGCCACTACCGACAGAGAGAGAGAGATCAACTGGCTGCTAGAACTGCAACGCTGTACGGATTTTCAGGCTTCCCGCCCAAAATCGGGACTAACTGTTGGCTACGGCTGCCCAACCCCTGAAACACCTCGTGGGCGGAGCACATGCTAATTAATAAATTAATTAGCATGTCTACATTCCTCGATCGTACGATTTTCAATGAAAACTTAATTGCCATCCATCGTAGGAAATCTTCAATAAAGATGGATAAAACGATTTACATTGGTTTTTGTGTTCTCTATTTAAGTAAAATGCTAATGTATGATTTTGACTACAAGATGATGTTACCGAAATATGGAGAAAGGTTATCTCTGGCATACACCGATACCGATAGCTTTATTTATTGCATTAAAACCGGAAACATATACGAGGATATGCTAAAAAATCTAGACACGTTTGACACTTCAAATTATCCCCAAGATCATCCATGCTACTCTGTTCGAAACAAAAAGGTTATTGGTAAGTTCAAAGACGAGTGCGATGGGAAATGAATGACACATTGTGTCGGTTTAAGAAGCAAACTCTATTGGTATAAAGTTAAGGGTGAAAAAGAGAAAAAGAAAGCTAAAGGAATAACTAAAACAGTCATAAACAAAGCGTTACATTTCAGTGATTATGTCTGAGGGAGAAATCTATAGAATATCGAAAAATGAATGTAATGAGAAGCATGAGACATCAACTTTACACAATAGAGATGAATAAAGTTGCTCTTGATGCCTCCGATGATAAGCGATACATTTGCGAAGACGGATTAAATACACTCGCATGGGGTCATCACCAAATTCCGCGAAAAAGAACACAAGATGAGGCGTTTCCTGAAACTTGAGAAACTTTAAACGCTCGATCCCGAATTAAAATTTCCAGAGTTAATGATGACGTTAGCCTGGAAGCATCCCTTTACTTGCATTTGCGCAGGTCCTTCGGGCTGCGGAAAGACCACGTTCGTAACGAAATTCCTGGAAAATCTAGAACATATGATTGATCATGACATTGACGAGATTGTTTGGTGTTGTAGCCCGGGAAGTGAACCGAACATTAATTTGTCGCGAGTGTGATTCTAACACGAAATACCCTCCATCGAAGATTCTAGCGGTACTCCGACAATATACGTGGTCGATGATTTGATGATCGAGGGGGGCTATGGTAAGGAAATGTGCAAACTCTTCACCAGAGGAAGTCATCATTTTAATGTATCGGTTTTCTTAATTACGCAAAATATTTTCTACCAATCCGCGCAATCGAGAAACATTTCTTTGAATGCAAAGTACATTGTAGCGTTTAAAAATCCTAGAGATCAATTACAGTTTGGTCACCTGGCTAGACAGGTGTATCCGGAGAAACCCAGTGAGCTGGTGCGAGTATATAAGGAAGCAACATTTAAGGCATTCGGCTATTTGCTGTTAGACCACGCTTAAGAGACGAGCGATTGTGTTAGATTTCAGACAAACATCTTTCCAGATGAGATAACGGTAGTGTACGCCCCCGCACATATGATTGAAAATGAAACGGTTGAAGTCCAATAAGCATTTATTACATACATTAAAGTTTGCGAAACCAAAGGTACGGAGCATAATTATAAAAACAGCAGACGATGATTTTATAAAAGCCTTATGTGAGTGTTGAATGAATGTTTTAAACAGTAATCATAAAGTCAGTCCCATATTAAAGAAGAAGCTTGGTAAACATCGTTGTGCGTTGAGGGCATTGAGTGATAGGAAACGTGCGTTGAGACAAAAACGAAAGATTCTTTTACAAGAAGGTGGTTTTCTGCCTATACTCCTTGGCTCTATACTTAGTGGTGTTTTAGGAAGTCTTTTAAAATGAGTCTGCAAAAGATGTTATTAGTCAGTCCTAATCTTTTCAATAGAGAAGTCATTAATAAGCGTAAGACATCCCTCGAAAGGGAAATGCATGCGATATTAAATAAGAAAAGGTTGCCAACTGATCAAAAGTGGAATCGCTATAAACGTATCTTAGATAATTATTTATCGACGATAGCCGAAGATAAAAAACCCATTAGCATTCCGATAATTGACAACACAATTGCTATTAAAAAATGTAAACGAATACCAATCCCCGATAGAAGGGTTGATAAAGTCCCGAAAGTGGAACCATCAACTGATAAAATGGAACCGGTTGAAAATCCTATACATAAACTAAGGGTAGAACAGGCGGAAATAGATAAGCAATGGGAAAAGTTTACGAAAAGGTTGAATCGCTCACAAAAATTGATAGAATCGGTCCCGATAAAACCCGCAAAACCGGCCAGATATACCGTGGCAACCCCAAGAAGTCTTCCCCGACGATTAGAAAGAATACCAAAACCAAAGGTTCCATGGACACCTCACCCTTGAGCAAGATTTACAATGATCCGTCACACTCAGCCAGTTTCTCCACCGCCTGAAAGCTGTGGGAATCTTCAGAAAAACGTGTTTCACTAAAGAAAATAAAGGAGTGGTTAAATTTTCAAGATGCACACACATTGCACCGCCCGATACGCAAGAAGTTTAAGAGAAACGTTTATATGGTGGATTATATAGATGAAACATGGCAATGCGATTTGAATGATATGCAATCATTAAAGAAATACAATGGAGGATATATGTATATTTTAACTGTGATAGATTTATTCTCAAAGTACGCGTGGGCCATCCCATTGAAAAACAAATCTGCTGATGAAATCATCAAGGCTCTTCAATCGATATTCAAACAGCGCAAGCCTTTAAAAATCCAATCTGATAAGGGTACCGAATTTAATAACAAAAAGTTTAAAGCGTTCCTCTCTTCGAAAGGAATCAAGTATTACGTAACAAATAACCCGNGTTAAAGAAGATGTAGTTACATTTTTAAACACAATTCGAGAGCAGCTAATTGCTAAAATTATTGAACAGACAAATGTAAACAGCGCTATTAAATTCAATCTTGTTTTGATATGTAAATTTAAAAAGGGTGAAAATGAAGAGTTAGATACCTCGATTAAGACTAAGAATAGAAGAGTCTTACTGATCGATCAAACAGACGAGATCATAGACGAGTCATTTTCAAAACTTATAAAAGAAAAGTCCGAATTTCAAGCAAAAGGCTCCGGGTGGGCTTTATCGGAAGTTATCGGTCTAGAATTACGCATCAACAAATTCCAACCTTTGAGGGGATCGACGTTTATAGAATTACCAGAGAAGATTAAAAATACAAAATCGGTTATAAACGTAAGAAAAAATGATGCGTATTGCTTTAAGTACTCTATATGGGCGAAAAATATTGGTAGAAACCCTCAAAGAGTCTCATTATACGATACGGAATCATGTCGCAATGGTTATGTATGGTATTGTATAGAATATCCAGTTGATCTTAAAGATGTAAACAAATTTGAAAAACATAACAATATTTCAATCAATGTCTTCGGATTAGATGAGAAAAATAATGTTTACCCATTGAAAATTGTGGACTATGAACAGGAAGACCACCGAGACTTACTATACATTACGAATAGCGAGACATCTCACTACTGTTGGATTAAAAATTTTAACAAACTAGTAACATCCCAGTTAACAAGACATGAACATCAGATTTACATGTGCAAACGTTGCCTCACTAGTTATACAGATGAGACGAGACTAGAAAAACACCAAGGAATATGCAGGGGGACGGATGAACTGAGTAAAATCGTGTTGCCAGACAAGACAGAGAAAACTTTAAAATTCACTCATGTGAATCACTCTTTCCAAGTTCCTTACGTAATATACGCTGATTTTGAAAGCATTCTGTTAAAAATTGAAGGTTGCGAGCCAAATCCCATGCATTCCTATAGCAGGGCTTATGAAAAGTATGAGGCATATAGCTTCTGTTATGTAATGGTCACACCAGAAGGATTTGAGAAACCAGTTCTTTACAGAGGGGAAAATGCAGCGAAAATTTTTATCTCCAGAATGAAAGAGGAGGCGGAGAAAATTGCGGTAAGATATAGAAATATTGTACCAATGACTCCGTTAACAGCAGCTCAAGAAGAGTCGTTTAGAATGGAAGTCAACTGTCACATCTGCTCTAAGCCCCTCGGGGATGACCGAGTAATCGACCATTGTCATCTCACGGGGAAGTTTAGGGGCGCCACGCACTTAAATTGTAATTTACAATATAAAATACCAAACTTTCTTCCAATTTTTATACATAATCTTTCAGGTGACGATTCGCATTTTATGATCATGGAACTTGGATATGTCAGTAAACGAATTAATCTTATCCCAAATTCGGAGGAAAAATATATAACCTTTTCGAAACTAATCAATGAAAAATTTTCATTTCGATTCATAGATACTTTTCGATTCATGTCATCTTCTTTATCCAATTTGGCTAACAATCTCCCCATTGATAAATTCAACTGCACCTAAAGCTTTTTCTGTAATCTCTCGACTTGAATACAATGCAAGGGTGTTTACCCCTATGACTACACTGATTCTTGGAAGAAATTAAGTGAGAAATGCCTACCATCAAAAGAGAACTTTTTCATTCGTTTGACGGACTCGGACATTTCAGGCGAAGATTACGCTCATGCAACAACTGTTTGGGATGCTTTTGAATGCAAGACACTCGGGGACTATAGCGACATTTATCTAAAATCTGATGTGGCTCTTTTAACCGATGTTTTTGAGAATTTTCGTAATGTCTGCCTCGAAGCATACAATCTTGATCCAGCATGGTATTATACCGCTCCAGGGTTAACGTTTGACGCAATGCTAAAGCATACCAAAATCGAGCTGGAACTATTAACAGATTATGATATGATTTTAATGATTGAGAAAGGTATTCGCGGAGGAATCAGCCAGTTCTGTAAACGATACGTCGAGGCAAACAATAAGTACAGTGCTGGCCAAAATTAACGCAACACCTCGCGACGTACCGGAGCAGGAGATTTAGGAACTAACTGTGCTGAGGACTTCACAGTGCACTCTGACAACAGTGTCAGANTCAAGGCTTTTCGAACGATATTCAAACAGCGCAAGCCTTTAAAAATCCAATCTGATAAGGGTACCGAATTTAATAATAAAAAGTTTAAAGCGTTCCTCTCTTCGAAAGGAATCAAGTATTACGTAACAAATAACCCAGATGTGAAGGCGGCAGTGGTAGAAAGATTCAATAGGACTTTAAAAACCAAAATGTACAAACTTTACGCGGTACAGCACCTTTAATTATGTTGCTGTATTACCAAAACTAATACAAGCTTATAACAACTCGATTCATTCTTCAATTGGAGTTCCTCCGTCAGGTGTTAACGACGCAAATGCATTCAAGGTTAAATTGAGGCAGGTCGTAACACGTCCAGGGCCGCCGCGTTTCTCAGTCGGAGATCACGTGAGAATCTCGAAGGAGCGAATGCCTTTTAAGAAAGGTTATAAACCCAACTTTACCACTGAGATTTTCAGAATAGAATCGATACTTCGTGGGAATCGGGTTCCGACGTATAAATAAGCGGATTTGAACGGTGAACCAATCGTGGGTTCTTTCTACAAACCGGAATTGAGTAAAACGGAAGAGACAGAGTTTAAAATTGAGAAAATAATAAAACGACGCAGGAAAGGTCGCGGTTGGGAATATTTAGTGAAGTGGATGGGGTATCCATAATCCTTTAATTCGTGGGTGAAAGCAAGTGCGTTGAAAACATTACGATGAATGGTTTTTACGTCTTTTTACCGAGTAATAGCTCTAAGTTGTATTTCAAAGAGAACACAATTTCCCACTTTTGGACAAAATTAGAGCAAAGAATTACGCTGGATGATGAAAATTAGGAGGTGGGATTGGCAGAAATTTCATTTCCACCACATATATGTGATAATAGGACAAGAAATGAAGCGGGAGGAACACGTCGTGGGTTTACTACGCTACCGATAAATATTTTCGTTTACTGCAATATCATAAAGCCCCAATTGATTGGAGATTCTCGCAGTAGATGTCTAAGAATCGTAGACTCGAGTACCAGACATCACATTTTCAATCCTCCGTATTACTTTCCTCTAGATACATTTGATATAGAAAGAATCGAAATATTTTTAGCGGATCAATTTGGGGAAAAGATACCATTTCCTAGTGGTAATATTCCCTCTATTCTAATCTTACACTTTAGGAGACGTCATTGGTAATGTCCATGTTTTTTCGGATACGTTTTTTTTATACCTCCCCAGCGACAGCTCGCGGCATTATTTCAAAGAGAATACCACCGCACATTTTTGGACTAAACTTTCACAACGAGTTATTTTGAAAGAGGGGGAATGGAAGGTGGGTTTGGTAGAGCTTATTCATCCTCCGTTACGTCAGGAGATAGCTGCTGCTGATAGTGTCAGGGTGAGACTAGCTGATGGATCCTTGTTTATTATTCCCCCTGGTGAATATAATAGTATCGCAATGGCATTGCTAACACCGTTTCTTAAACTTGATAGAGAAAAGAGAATGTTTTACACTGCAGAATGGCTAATTTTGCGATAAACTTACCAGAGTTTACAAAATTTGTAGATCTTTACGGATTAGGGCATCACACTTTCGACATTGGTGTGAGAATTCGAGCTCCAAGGGTTGCATACACAATACTACCAGGAGTTTACGAATCTTTCAATGCATTATTAACTCAAACACTATCGAGATCTAAACAAGATACTAGACGTCACATAATGGTGGACGTTACTCATGCTGCATTTACATTGTCGAAAATAAACGAGGATACTTATGACATTGATAAAATCAAACCATTCACACTTCATCACGGTCTAGATAATGTTGAGCATGACTTATCGGGGGATTGGGGTGAACATTTACCGACTATAGGATATAAATCCGTAGCTAATGATTTAAGAATAATAACAAATGATATCAAAAGATTAGGCGTGGCTGTTGCGAAATTGAGTGATCGTTTAAAGAGTGATAGCCATCCTACGAGGAATATTTTTGTATATACCAATATAATTCAACCGCTATCGTTTGGTGATTCATTGAGTAGATGTCTAAGAATTGTGGATGCGGGTAATAAAAACCATCATATATTTCATGTCCCATATTACATTACAGTAGAAAGGGCAGAGTTGGAAACGATTGAGATTTTGTTGACGGATGGGGAAGGAGTACCTCTCACATTTTCCAACAACGACACACCGTCCCTCTTAGTTTTACACTTTATAAGAGTATCGCAATAGCTGCTGCTCTCATTTATAGTTAAGATGGCAAGTGATGTACATCGTTACGTCGTATATTATAAAAAACAAAGCGGTGGTGAATTAGGACCCGTCTATAGTGCTAGTTATAGATTTCAGAGAGGGAGAGGATTATCAAACTTTTTCAGTAGTATTTGGCACTTTGTTAGGCCGTTATTCCAAACATTGGGAAAAGAGGCGGCCAACGCAGATGTTGGTATTTTATCGGATATTGGAAAGAAACCGGTCAAGGACATATTGAGCACTCGCTTAAATGAGGCGGGGGAAAATTTGAAAAGAAAGGCAGAAGAAAAAATAAAACACATGAGTGGGGATGGACTTCGGGTGAGGAATAAGGGGATAAAAAGAAAGCATACCGTGATTAAACATCATTTGGGTAAGAGGAAGCGTAGGGGGAAGAGATCGGCTGATATATTTTCTTAACCATGGAAGAGAAGGAGGTTATGCTTTCGCCTCTGGATCTGTTTCAACATCCACCGGTGCAAACGAGCATTATTGGGAATCGAATGGTGCCATATAAAACTCTTTCATACTTGGATAATCAATCGAGTTTAGAATTCTCCATATCTACCTCCACCGACTGGTATATTGATTTGGCTACAATCGAATTGGAACTGCTGGTAAAATTGTGTAAAGCAGATGGAACCAATCTTAGTGGTGATGTTAATAAACAACCCGGTGTGGTAAACAACATTTTACATTCCCTTTTCGATCAGTGTAACGTGTACATAAACGGTACGCAGGTTACGCCCTCAGATGACCACTATGCCTACCGAGCGTATTTTGAGAATTTATTAAACTATTCTAAGGAATCTGCCGAAAGTCATTTGGCATGCGATGGATGGGTGATCAATACAGGGGAAAATATCAATAAACAGGATGATACAAATGTGGGATTTACAAAGCGGAGGAATTTGTTTGCAAATAGCAAGGCGGTACAATTGGTTGGAAAGTTACATGGGGATATTTTTTCTCAATCACTTTATCTGATGAGTGGTGCAAACCTCGCCATAAAATTACCTCTCACAAAGCCTAGCTTTTACATACTGGAAGATGATGAAAACGCATCCATGTTGAAAATCTTATATGCTACATTACACGTAACACACTATACTATTAGTCCGAGGATTCTGATGGCACACACTAAAGTCTTAACAGACACGTCCAATGCAATTTACCCATATAAACGAGTGGAAGTAAAGTCGTTCACAGTTCCCGCAGGAAGTAAGTCGATAAGTCATGATAATGTAATTTTAGGCACCCTCCCAACCACGCTACTTTTTGCCATGGTCGATAATGATGCATACGTGGGTAAACGAAGCAAAAATCCATTTGCCTTTGCACATTACTCTTTAACTGATTTCTCTCTCTTCATTGAGGGAACTCAAATTCCTATGCATGGATTATCAATGAATTTTAATTTGCAAAAGTATTGGACTCGCGCGTACAAGTCCTTATTCTCAGGGTTAGGGATACACCACGCTAATAGAGGAAGTCAGGTGACGCTGGAAATGTTCGCACATGGTTTTTTCATTTTAGCCTTTGATTTAACGCCTGATTTGGTGGCCGATGGAGAACACGTTAGTCTTGCAAAAAAAGGTTCTGCACGAATCGATGCTAAATTCGAAATAGAACTACCTAACACCATTACTTGCTTAGTGTATGCGGTATATAATGCGGCTTTTGAAATCGACGTGTCCAGAAACGTTTTAATGGTTTCACCATGAATACTTTTGATATACAACACATCCTTGGTCGCGATCCACGTACTAGTCGCTCTTTTCGCGGTGTTTTTCCATCGGATAAATTACCCGAGCCAGTCAGGCTTATACATTGTAAATTTAGATCCATCACGACAACCTGGTAGTCATTGGGTCGCGATACATGTTTTGAACAAACGTGCAGAGTATTTTGATTCGTACGGGAAGCCCCGTTTCATTAAGTCGATTTTGAGATTTTTGTAAAGATTCAAAGTGGCATATAATACCAAACAACTTCATAGTTTTAATTCAGACATTTGCGGGGAATATTGCTGTATGTACGCGTTGAGTAAATCCTCGGGTCAGTCCCATTCCACAAATTCCTCACACAATTCCATAATACCATCCCTCATCGCAACGACTGTCGCTTGCTGAGACTGTTGCATCACAACTTCCCAACAGAGAAGCCGAGATTGAGAAGGAAGTGTCATCCGAGGGCGCAGCTTTGTTGTTCGAGATTAAATGCGATGTTCGGGAGAGGAGAGGCTCATTAGAGAAGAGGAGTCGGTGAAATGCAGATCGTCGTGGACGTTACGTTTTCCAAGGGGGGAGTGATGGAGTTGGCTGCAATCGACCTCGACTCGAACAGCATATTCTGGGGTAGTTTTCGTCTCCATAGAAAGCTCACTGGTGGAGGAAAAAAGCTTCAACTTTGCGACCCTCTGCACTGCGACGGGCCATCGTTCGAGAACGGATTCATCTCCCACATTGAACTACTGCCGGCCCTAGAATCCATAATCGAGAGATCGACGGCTCTCTACGCCTTCAGCAAAGAGGTCTGCGATTTCCTACAAAACCTAACCAATCGCACGTTCATCTCCATGGAAGAGGAACTAAACTGCCCATCCCCCGACAAATGCAGCTTCATCACCTTTTCCTGCCTCAAACCATGTCATAAACTACAAAATAGTGTTTGTGCATTACGTAACTCATGCTCTTGCTCAATGGTTTCAATATAATAGAATAACAAGACAAATTTTTAATTTAAGAACAGAGAAACAAAGAACAAATTTCTGTAGGAAATCATTAATGAATGATGGTTTTAAATTATTCAGTAGTCTTCCTGAATGGGTTCGTAGAATGGACAATGAAAGAACTTTTAGAAGGGAATGTATCAGCTTTGTAAAAAGAATAAGGGATTAATGATAATGTATATGAGTGTGTAAATGTTTTGTAATTTATTTATTTTTTCTTTTCTTATTTCTCTTGATATTTTTTATTTTTTCATTGTTTGGTTTATCTGTAAATTTTTAAATTTTGTTGTCACATTACATTTTTCAATAATTGTAAAGGAAATAAGGATAATGTATATGGATGTGTAAATTTCTTACATCTTTTATCATTGTTTGCTATATCTGTGAATTTATAATATTGTTGTCTTATTGAATTTTCTTTATAAAAATTGTAATTATTAGAATAATTTTCTAAATAAACTTCTACTACTACTACTACTACTACT
>KZ308446.1:42281-87491 GCA_000376725.2 Ladona fulva
GAACGCGTTGCCCACTTGGCTATCTGGGACCCCAAAACTGAAATTATTTATATTTCATACTTATATACTCACTTATCTTAGAGTATGTAGAATTGTTGAAACTAATGGACACAAGGAAGGACCCAGTAAATCATATATAATACTAAAATTTTTAAATTAGAACATTTAGTATTGTTCAATTTTTAAAGATTTATTCAAACAATAAATAAAGAAATTTAAACAATTTATAAAGACACAAATGATGGAGAGTCCTAACTTGATGGGTGGAATAGACATTTTTTAGTAAACACAAATTTCATAGTATTTATATATCTTTAGGACTGGAGTAATACCATAAAAACATTGAATTAGTGAGTAGCACATATAATCCACAAGCCTGATTGTATTTAGCTCACTGTATTTATAACATACTCTAACACATTCAATGAGTAATTATCTCATAGTAACCCAGCTAGCAAAGACCAGCTTGTTGACCCAAAATTCAAGTAAGCATTATGTAAAATACAGGAAAACAACAGTTGCTTCCCTGTATTTAATGTAATGCTTACATAAATTTTAGGTCAACGAGCAGGTCTGTGCTAGCTGGGAAGCTACTGAAACAACAACTTATTTAAAATTCAACTTTATTACAAGAAAAAGGGAATGCAGGACAGACAGATAATACTTTACACAATTTATACAATTATAAAAAATAACTAACAATATTACCTTAAATTAAAATCAGTACAGAATTTTATTTGGTCACCTAATCATAGATTCTTGCTCATGTTTACCAGGCAACATACAAAATATACTGAGTTTTTATTAGAAAAATAGAAAATGGTACTCTCAATATACATAATCATTTCTTAAAATGCCATTCTGTCACCAATTATTAAGTATTCCTTTCCTTTCATATTCCCTGATCACATCAATAAATAAGTGTGTAAAACAGAATATTTTGACAGAAGTTTCACAACAAATTTGACAGATGTGGTAGTTAAAATTTAAAAAGTCCACCAATTGAGTGAACAGTAGGGAATCCAAATTCAATGACTTTTCCAATACTCTACATTTCTCATTATTTTCTAACAATTTGGGGTTTTGACTGAGTATTGTGTACGAAGAATTGAGTTGCATATTTCCTAGTAAAAACTTCTTCAAAGGCAAAGATTTGGCAAAGGTTTAAATCATATTCATACATTTCCTGTATTGAAAATATCCTATACATAAAAGAATTAGGTGTTTGAAATTACATAGCTTATATCTTACGTCTTTCACAATTGTAATGTGGTAATTTTGCACCTACGAGATCCCACAAGGAATCAAATCCAGGACCTCATCCATCAAAGGTAAATGGGCATTCCACTTGGCTATCTGGGAGACGCTTTAAAAATACTTCAGTTGATAGAAACAAAATCAAGAGAAATTAAGATGAGTAATGCACAAGTTAGCTCCAATACTCATTAACTTTTTCATAAAGGGGAAACATGTGGATATGTAAATTTGCAACAAACAATTTTCAGCAAAGTAGTTTGATCAAAATTCCTTCCTTCTATATAAGCCTTGTCACTAGAATTTTTGGGTCTCTCTCTCACAATTACATTTTCCACTAACAGAACTATACTCAAGAAGTAGAACTTTTAAATTGACTCAAACTCATGACAAACCATTGATTTTTTCTTTCTCATAATTTCGTAAATTAAAATTTTTTAACTATTTTGGTGGTTAAGAGTACTCAAAGAGTAACATACTCCTTATATTTATCTAGGAAGGTAGTTCTAAAATAAGTGCTACTTATGTAGTGTAAAATTTCCTAGCCAAATAATCATTTCACTAAAATGTTATATATGTCTTCAAATGAAGCTCTCATGCAATTAATAAAATCTGCACCATTACGATGAGGAGGATAGCTGGATACAATGGATCCCAGCATATCATCTGCAATTAGATACCTGAAAATGTAAAAATAATTAAATCCTGAAATAATTAATAAGTACTNGGAAGCAATCAGTAGCAAATGAATACATTTAGAAAACCTTTATTATCAATCACACATTTATGTGATAGTATACCTACAGCTGTGCCAACCTCTTATTTAGTATATTTCAAAATTGAATTCTTTAATGACCACAGAAGTATAACTTATCTGAGAAAAATGCTTCCTTTTGTAATTAAACCCTAAAAAGTGAAATGAAATAAATTTTGGTTTACAGTAGTATATTATCTATTTAATATATTGCATTCTTCACTAATTTATATACAGTGACAAAATCCATGAATACAATGCTTCTTCCCACACAAATCTGCAGGAGTTCAGATGAAATTAATTGTGGAAAATGTATTTCCATCACTCCTACTATTCAAGTTTTCTGGGAATAGGTGAGTGATCAATTGCTGTCAATACAAGACTAGTTGGGAGGCACATATTTTGAGTACTAGATTTTACATTTGCTAACACGTTTATACAAATATTTTACTGAAGTCATGAGAAAAGCAAGACACAGCAACCACTAAAATTGTTCTTTTTAAGTCTCTTTGCTTCATTCATAAACATCTTCTCTGTCAGCCACATAACGGACAATATCACCTGGTTTAAATAGTTTTTCAGCATCTGCATCAGGAATTTCAAAACCTGTAAATAATAATAATAATAATTATAAGGAAACTCTTCAAGTTAAAACATGTGTATTCATAGAGACAGTTTATAGAACCTGTTCGGAACTGTGACATATGCTCAGTTTGCTTTTTTGGAACTTGCAGAGGCAAGAAAAATCATCCTGCGCATGCACAGCCATTCTGAACTGACTCTGTGTATAAACCTAAAATAATGCATTAAAGATACTTAAACACTTTATCAATTACTCTTTGATGAGCAATTGAAGCTTATTTTAGAAGTACAGTAGAATCCCAGTAATCCGGACGAATTCAGGCACACGGACGTCCGGATCAGCGGGAATTCAAGATTAGGGAGGTTTTTAAAAAATAACGTAAAACACATTTTATTTCTCAAAAATTGTATTGTATAGGTACTACATACATATATTACACTCATGAAAACATTTAAAGTAAATGAACAAAATCAGTGTCCAAAAAAGTCCATGATTTTCTTTTGCACGGCCGATCTTATTTTTAAATCGAATGTGCGGTCTCTTAAACTTCTAAGGATAATTTCGTGTGCTTCAAAATTTTGCTCTTCAGCCCACTGTAATGAAGTATTGAGTACCGCCACAGCCTCAGAATGAGAAATTTTGATGGAGTTTACAGGGGTGTCGTCGTCATCATCTTCTGCTGTTACCGTCCTGATAATTTCGTCGTCTGTTAAAATTTCATTTCAAGCCAAACTGTCGTCAGCCTCAGCAGCCCACTGAAGGGCTTCAGGATTAGAAATCGGGTTCGAGTTTTGTAATTAATTAATGAGCGGTGCAAGCTGAATTTCTTCAGTTTGCACATTTTCCTCAACTTCAGAATCAAAATAATTGGGAAGCAAATTTTTCCACGACTTATTAATCAATGATGTAGACACAGATGCCCAACAGTTAGCAAGATTGAACACGACATCTTTTAAATTTACTTTTTTCAGTGCATTTTCCAAGTTATCATTGTGCACAGGGTCATTGAGAATGCTCGTAAGAAGCAACTTGTGATATCTCAGCTTGATGTTTTGAATAACATTTTGATCCATGGGTTGGATCAGCGCAGTCGTGTTAGGGGGTAAAAACATTGCGGAAATTTCACCGTCATCAGTGCATAGTTCTTCTGCGGAAGGATGGCCAGGACAATTATCCAACAACAATAAAGCTATTTGGGGTAGATTGACGGATTTCATATGTTGTCGAACTGCTGGAACAAATTCTGTTTTTAACCACTCCAAGAACAATTCTCGTGTGACCCAAGCGTTTTTCTGCCCACGATAACATACGGGGAGCATGACTGACTCAAAGGCTCAGGGTTTTTTTGGCTCTTCTGACAACAAACAAAGGAAGCTTATGTTTGCCAGTCACATTCGCAGACGGCATGAATGTAATCCTTGCTTTGATTACTTTCCTTCCTGGTGTTACTTTTTCATTAAGATCAGCTAGAGTTTTGTCAGGTAACATTCGCCAGAACAACCCTGATTCGTCGGCACTGTAAATTTGTTCAGAACTCAGATTTTTCTCATTGATTACACGCAGTAGTAACTCGATTCTAAATGGTTCAATTGTACTTTCATTACTAGAAACCTTTTCCCTGGTTATTTTAAGACACCTGATCCAATGACAATGTTTAAATCTGTCCAGCCACCCTTCCTAAATAATCCGGTTTCTGGAGTCTACTGTTTAATTCTTTCAATGAAGGCTTCCCTATCACGGTTTTATACATATTCCCTAACCTTTTGGTTTTACGTCTTGCTTCTAACTTTTCCCAACCAAGTTCCTTAATGATTTCATTGACACTATCCGTTTTCACATATCTGCACAAAACGAATCCTGCTGCGCGCCTCTGTACATTTTCGAGTTTACCCGTAAGACCTTTTTGATGTGGATCCCAAACGCTATTGCTATACTCTAGCATCGGCCTAACAAGTGTTAAATAAGCCTTTTCTATAACTTCCCTACGGCACTTCTTAAGGTTTCTGATTACAAAATTAAGTGTTCTGTTCGCTTTACAGGTTATGTTTTCGATATGACTTGCCCAATTTAAGTTATTACTGAAGGTAATCCCTAGATATCGAATGTTTTTATCTGTTGGAACGCATAAGTTTCCTATATTATACTTGAATTGAAATTTGTTCCGGTTAAAGTTTATTATTTTGCTTTTGTTAGCGTTACATTTCAATTTATTTCTAACAAGCCATGCGTTCAACTCTGTTAGGTCGTCTTGTAGAGCGATGCAATCTCCAAGATTTCTTATTGTTCGATAAATAATACAATCGTCAGCAAACAAACGAACGTTCGATTTAATATTTTTCGGCATATCATTTATATAAATTAAAAATAATAAGGGCCCTAGCACACTTCCCTGAGGTACACCTGAAGTTACTTTAAAAGCTTGTGATGATTGTTTGCCTATTTTAACCTTTATAGTCCTATCGCTAAGGAATGAATGTATCCATTTAACTATTCTTGGATCAATATTTATGCACAAAATTTTTTCTAGAAGGATGTAATGATCTACTACATCAAATGCTTTAGATAAATCAATTACTACTGCATCTACTTGCACTGATGTGTCGTATGCTTCGACTAGGTCTCGATTAAAACATAAGAGTTGGGATTNCATTTAGGGTATCTTCCGTTAAGATAGAAACATGCAATTCACGGTGTTGTTAGAATAGATGATTGTCTATTGTATGCCGTAAAGCTTTTTGCCCTAAAGGCCCAGGTTCGATCCCAGGACCATTCGAATGACCAAATTTTCAAAAATTCGTAATGGTGTTTCCCGGGCAGGTAGAAGGTTGAAATTCGCTATATCTATAGAAGATAGGGATTTCTATAGTATGCTGTAAGAATATTTGTCCTCATAGACCCAGGTTCGAGGCTAGGAGATTTCGTATGCACATATTATGAATAATTCGTTTACGTTGTTGTAGTTGGTGCATGGAACTCGGTGTATGGAAGGTTCAAATTCATCTAATTGAAACCATGGTAACTACAATCCTTAAGACAATTTCTGAATTTTTATTTCAGAAGAGGAAAATGACAGAGAGAAGATGGTTCAATGTTCATCACAAGAATTAATTTGTTGAGGTTTTTGGAACAAAACTTATTGCCTTATATTAGAAAGTTAAGCACAAAGAGTGAAGTTAACCTGAACAGCTGGCATTATCATAAACTCTAGAAGACCACAAGTTTGTGACTATGCTACCTTGTGCATCACATTCTTTATTTTTCACATGCTCTACTTTTGGCACATCTTTAGACTACTAGCAGTATTAAAGAGGTACTGTTAAAGTTCTAAAGTAACATATGTTTGTTGAGTTCATTAAAGATAATTCCATACATATCAAAAGTAGTTCTGGGTTTAAAACATAACATAAATAAATTTACTTACCCAATACCATATCCATCTTTCACAACAGGCCCAAAAGCACCAGCTTGAACATTAGGAGATGATAATGTGGATGTAGATAACACATTATGGTTTATTGTGGCATAAGCTGGATCTCTATATATAGCTGGCAGTTCACGTATGTTTGGATCTGCTTCTGCCACTTTTCTCAAACAAAATAAATGTCTGTCAAAACCCTGGCCTGAAATAAATTGATTTACAAAAATTATGCATCAAATTGTAGAATGTGTTCATACACCGCAATCAACTGTAAAATATATTAGTGTGGTGCTAGTGGTGGTACAAGTATTCCTCCTCAAACAGAAATGTGCAAGGTATGATTCTTATATTAAATTTAAACGTGAAATTTTGTAGCCTCTTTTACAATAGAGATATTAATGTATCTATACCCTTGATTACAGCATACTCATCAGAGCAAAATAAAATTGCAAAAAAGGAAAGAATTTAGATTCTNTGCTCTGATGTGTCGTATGCTTCGACTAGGTCTCGATTAAAACATAAGAGTTGGGATTCGCAAGAATATCCCTTCCTAAATCCATGTTGACGATCGGTTATCCAGTTCTCATTGTCCCAAAAGTTTTGTATGTAATCAGCTACCATTTTTTCGAAAATCTTGCATACAACGCTCGTAAGACTTATAGGTCTATAGTTATCTGCCAATTTTTTGTTTCCCCCCCTTATGTCTTGGTATAACTGTAGCGGATTTCCAGTCATGCGGAATTTCACCGTTGTTCAAGGCAATCGTAAATATTCTATGAAGATAATATACTATTGCACATCCACCAAATTCTAGAGCTACCTTTATGTTGTCTTGTCCTAATGATTTTTTATTCTTAAGTGCATTAACTCTTTTAAGTATATCGTTAAAGCCTATGTTGAACCGCCAGTATTGCATTTCTTCTTCCTCTGGTAGCCTTCGATCCCCTATGCTCACCATTTCCTTGGGTACGTAATTGCTAGCAAAGTGTTTCACAAATTCTTGAGCTTTATCGCCGTCGTTAAAGTATTCTTCCCCGTTGCTTCCTATTAATACCTGAATGTCCTTCCTAGCTTTGCTTCGCTTTCGTACATAGCTGTAAAAATGGTTGTTATTTTTATCGGAGAGGACTTTTTCTAAGAAGTAATTTTGGGCTTTCATTTTCTCAATATTTAGAATTTTACGGATCTGTTTATATTTCGAATGGTATCTGTTGCTAAGTAGTCTCGTTTGGTGTAGCTTTCGNCCTTACGACATCATCTCCGATTTTCTATGTAATTTTCACGTGAAAATACAGTAGGTGTATACTATCCTAAAATATTCCCCGGCCATTCCTAAAGAAAATTTCCTTACGACATCATCTCCGATTTTCTATGTAATTTTCACGTGAAAATACAGTAGGTGTATACTATCCTAAAATATTCCCCGGCCATTCCTAAAGAAAATTTCCTTACGACATCATCTCCGATTTTCTATGTAATTTTCACGTGAAAATACAGTAGGTGTATACTATCCTAAAATATTCCCCGGCCATTCCTAAAGAAAATTTCCTTACGACATCATCTCCGATTTTCTATGTAATTTTCACGTGAAAATACAGTAGGTGTATACTATCCTAAAATATTCCCCGGCCATTCCTAAAGAAAATTTCCTTACGACATCATCTCCGATTTTCTATGTAATTTTCACGTGAAAATACAGTAGGTGTATACTATCCTAAAATATTCCCCGGCCATTCCTAAAGAAAATTTCCTTACGACATCATCTCCGATTTTCTATGTAATTTTCACGTGAAAATACAGTAGGTGTATACTATCCTAAAATATTCCCCGGCCATTCCTAAAGAAAATTTCCTTACGACATCATCTCCGATTTTCTATGTAATTTTCACGTGAAAATACAGTAAGTGTATAGTATCGTAAAACTTAACAATCAGATTTTAATTCAAGCTTCTCACCGCATCTTAGCCAATTTACTAGTATAATAGAGACATTCGGAAGAAAATAATAAATTATTTATAGGCTTTTGGTAATGCATTAATGATATAGATTTGGCCATCATCTGCTCTAACGATTCATTCAGCTACGTGTATACGTACAATAGATACACTACCATATGCACCATTCACAGATAAACGTTTGATTTGACTTTTCCAAATGTCAAAGATGACTCGGACCCTGTCTGGCCCTAAAGGGCTGTCTCATGACCCTGACTTTTCTTTCTCTTTCTATCTTCATCGTCCTCTTCCTGAGAGCAATTTTCACGCGACTTTTCTTCCTCATTCCTAAAGACAGGTACAACCTGAAACATTGAACCCTTTCAATTTGGGAGGGCCGGCACACTACCAAAGGGGGCCCCGGTGCTAATGTATACCCCGGCCATTCCTACAGCTATATCATTTCTCTGCAAGGTTTTGAAGCCAAATTTTGATAAACATTTATTTAGGCCAAGGTAAGTTCCCTTTTATTGGAAATTGGAAATTTACGGTATTGGAGTTTTTTATTTGATACTACCACAACAGCCGTGTCTATTTTCTTTTCTCTTTCAAGTTCTTTAGGCTAAAAAAATACTGACTTATATACACATAACTTTAAAAGTTTTGGCAAACTTTTCTCGGTATCTGAATGACCTGTGTTGCACAGTAGAGGCATAATTTCCACTACGTCTTCCGAGAGCCTCTCTGAATTTATCGAGAAAGTTCCCCCTAAGTTTTAATCTTCTTTCACACTACGATTCCTACCCTATGTCTTAAAGGTGTTTTTGTGTATTGAAGGAGAAAAGGCTTCGCAGATCCCATTAAAGGGAAGCGACTGAGCCTATCACATCTTCCGGCTTGAAACTTGAACTTCGCTATAAAAAATTTCATTTCGTTGCATTTACAGTTTCACGTTGAGAAACTGCCAAATTGCTCCTCCAAACGAACCACGTTCCATGTTCTCCTGAAATTCACTTCCGTAACACTTCAGACCGCTGCAACCGAATGCAAAAGAAAAAGTGCACAATAAGACCGCGAGAAAATAGGATTGTGGCGGAATAGTTTACCCGTTGGACCACATAGATCCTGGGCTCGAGTCTCAGCAAACCGGGTATGGATTGTGGTCTTCCTTTGCTACGTCCCACAAAGTTATTTTTCAATGAATGTACGTATTTGGGAGCATTGGATAGTTATTATAAATAAAAATTTCATGCATCTAAAACCGAATGCGTAGGACTAGTAGTAGTATCACTTTTGTTGGTGCTTCGGCAGCTAGGGTTATCTGCACCCGAATTCCTTCCATATCTTTCGGCCTTTATCGGGAATCGAATCCAAATCTTCCAAAAAATATCCACAGAAACACTTCTCCCCCTACAACGATGAAAACCTCATTTTGGAATTGGCGACTTAAATACTAAGAACTTTTCCTTACTATTCCAAGCAGATATTGACTGAAGGAAGCCGGTAATCAGTAGTTCAAAGACAACGAGAATGAATGCGACAAAAACTACAAGGGGGATTTTTCCCGGGTCGAACCGATCAATGTTACGGCATATATAATTCAGGACGATCGAAGAACGAAAGAGTTTACTAATTCCTCCATTAAGGGGACCAATTTATTAAAAATGATGAAATTGAAGTTTGGGGCGAAATTAGTATCGTGGGGGGAATGGCGAGGGCAAATGGAAAATCGATGCCAGAAAAGGTTTTTCGGGGGAAAGCAGATGGCCGGGAGAGTAAAGGGTTAGGGCGTGGGTGAGTCTCAAACAATAGGGGAGATCGGAAGGGTTCGAGGGTCGCCGTTCATTTGATATTTGAGCAATTGTCAGGGATGTGGGCGGTCGCGTTGGGTGCCGAGATGCGGTCACGGGTTAAGCCTCGAGCTGCCAACTTTAATGGAACTCTTGAGACATCAGCCATTTGCTCATTCCTTCGAAACGGTTGGGTAAAGGAAAATAGCGGTGAAATTTATAAGACGTGGGTGAGGAGACAAAGTGGGATGGCAGCGGAGCGAAAGGTTTGAGGTCTCCATTGGAGACGATGTCTCTAAGTTAATAATTTACGGCCTATGTAGGATATACGAGGAAATTCGGTCTGATTTTACTTTAGTGGACCTTCGAGACGCGATCTGAAGAATGAATGCTGTCGGAAAATCTAAAGAAAAAGTAATCTTACTAAGCGGGATATAAGACAACTTTTAAGTCATTTAGTGAATGTTATTGAAAAAGGGCGAAGATTCTATACTGAATTGTCTCCATTATAACTTCTCTCACACAATTACATATTTAAAGCCCTTGAAACGACTTGTCTGTAAAGTACTCGGTCCAAACGCCAGTTGGGACCTCATCCCCTCAACCATTAGCTATGATAAGCAGGGAGAGTGAAACGATGCTTACTAGACAGGATGAGGAGTGAGGTAATTTGCCCTTAATTTCTCACTCAGCCAAGTTGCTGCAGGAAGAAAAAGTCCACATAAGTGAAGCATAATGATTTTACAAGTGACGCTTTTATTAGAATATCATACGGATGTTCATGCTGTTATTCAGTAACACTCATACCTCAGTAGCATTCATATTGTACCAAAGATCAAATGAAACATATTTAATTCATCTAGATATGGTAGAATGTACTAAAAGGACTTATTAGTGCCTTAAGGAAAACTTACAGAAATATCACCGACATAAATAGAAACAAAATGACATTGAGTATATTTGTATAGGATGAAGGTGCATACATGTAGAAGTAAGAGAATATTAGCCAAGAAAAGTGATAAGAAATAGAAAATAATAATTATGCCAAATAATAAAGATAAATTGAATAAAAGAGTTTTAGCGAACCATTTGAGGCGTACTGCGAGAGGAAAATGTCTGCTAAACTCAGCAGTCAGTTGTCAGTTGCTGCTCAGCGAATATCCTTGCAAATGAAACTCTTTCTTAAATAATAACACCCTCTGAATGGTCAGTTATATAGTGCGAAGTTTTTTATTATACAGCTATTAATTAAAAAAATAACTCGAGTATACCCGGTAATTGAGTAGAATATAGCCGAAAAGTTGGTTGAAATTTGCAGACAAGTTAATGGCGGAGAATGAAAAGAGTAAATATCATGCGACGATGTTTTAAGGAATATCACTGATACAATACTATGAAGAGAGAACTAGAAAATGAAATATGAAAAGGACAACTAGAATTAATTATCGACATATTAAAAGAATCGTAAGAATCATGTGCACATCGGATGTTACATATACAAATTGTTTACGGAAAATTCCCTTCGGTAAGGGACCCTAAGGGACTTATACGGATATTTTAATCAGGGAGATAATGCCATCAATATTCGAAAATTAGCGAAACTCTCGGGCTCTTTGAATGCATGAGCGTCAGCGTTTCCATGGAGTGAATAATAATAGGCATTGTTAAAAAAATAATTAATAGGAATTGTTAAAAAATTGATTATTCAAAATTATAACAAGATTATAGCAAATAAATAACTTGGAGAGTTCTTCACATTACCAAACATTCTAAACAAAGAAAGAGGCAAGCTGGAGTTATTCCGTCCCGAGTTTTACATTCGTGAATAGGTAAAGAAATACTTTTAAGGCTTCGAAAATTTCAGTACGCCCACAAATTATTCCTTCATTGTTCTGTCTACAATGTCCAGACACGGGTTTAATCTCCTCTTCAGCTCTCCATATTTTAATGCATAAATCACTTCAGCGACACAAACGGGATTTCACCACCTAGAAAATATATACAAAAGGCGAAAGAAATCTCTCGGTACGACGTAATGAATCCTTTTCTCAAAACGCAATTATACCACCAGAAACGCCAAAATCCATCACGCGACATAATGGGAAAAAAATCCGATCCATATGTATTGGGAACTTTTACGAGAAAAATGGCAAATCAAATATTATTCGCGCAACGCGAGGAAGGATCGGTTTCTTTTTATTTCCCAATGAATCCAGTCAAGTGCATAGAGTGGATTGTGTCGGAGACAGAATGACGAACGGATGACAAGCGACAGGGATGGAAAGGGATAGAGGGACATGGAGAGGGATGAAGTGGAAGGGGGAGGAAATCGCATGGGGATGAACCGAAGACTGTCGGCGACGAGAGTGAAAGTATCTCCGAGGATTTCCATCGCTCCCCACCCACCCCATTCCCAATATGGGGAAAAGAATGAACTTCCTCTCCTTTCCTATCCCACGCTCCTCCAAAACCAATACTTTATCGGAACTTGGACAATTTTCTCTTCCGTTTTCTAGCGCGAGTTTTGGACGCGATCGATTCAGAGGCCCTTACACGCTCCACAAAATTATCAATTTTTGTAAAGCCCGCACTTTTCTTTCCGCCGTCTTTGCCTCCCAACAATCGCGCAGAATGAATCGGCTGTCCCATTCTACTGAGTCCAATTCTATTTCCTCCAGTACTCGCTTCACCATTCGCTCCCATTCCACGCGCGTTTATCGACTGCCCAATCGAATGCGTGGGAAGAAAGGGTAGTGAAAGGAGGGAAGCGAGGAAGTGAAAGGGTGAAGTTGAATGGGGCGTATGGGAGACGTGGGTGGCTATTGGGGAGGTGCGAAAGGACCCGTACGGCTTTCGGAATCCCGCAAAAGAGGGTTTATTCCAGCCGACGCACACTTCAGATGTCGAAAAAAGAGAACGAAGGTCGGCTCGTGGATAAACGGCGGGACGAAATGGAAATTGGTAGTAGTCGTAATCGAACGTGAAGGCAATCGCGTGACTTTTGTTCCTTGTTTTTGTACTTTTTCATCGCGAGAGCGTGCCCTGGTTTTATCGACCGTGGTTCGATCGGCGGCGGTTCGTTTTGGCAGAGTTCGCCATTTTCCACTCCCACTCTTTGTCTTTCTCTCAACCCTTTTCTCTCTCTCTCTACACGAGATCCAAACGATGTGCGAATCACGAACGACCGCCAAAGTGTCGACGTGTAGACAAAAGGAAGAAGAGGGTGGCGTTTTGAAAGCCCTCCTCTTTCCCTCCGATGCGACCATAGAAAGGGGAAATTAACATATCACCCGACCAAATTTGATTGTTTCGTTACCCCAAACGAAACTCGTTCCGTTTCCCATTAACTCGAGTAAGGTAAGACATCCTGGAAACCGGGTCATTATTTGCGGAGCAGCGAAAACGACGAATGCCCCGCAAAAATCGCTCACCGAAAGGGTCGCTTTGTCGCGACTCCCGCTCCGTTCCCGAAATAATGGAGAAACATGACAAAGGGCGATGAAGTTTGGAAATAGAAAAAGAAAACATTGATTGCGAAAGGAAATGATTTTTCAAGGATTAGGAAAAGGTCATCAACATAGCACGGAATAGCCGTGAGGCTGAAACCCAAGGAATAACAAGTGTGAACAATAGCGACATGACTGGGACACGAGCCCAGGTCTCCCACGGTGTGGAAGAGACGTGGCATGGTAGTTCAGTGGTTTGAATACCTGCCCGGAAAGTGGGAGACCTGGGTTCGTGTCCCAGTCATGTCGCTATTTTTCGCACTTGTTATTCCTGTGGGATTAGTTGCATGACTTCATCATGCAAAGAAATTCACCTTTTCTTAAATCCTTAATACTGTAATAATTACATCTCTTAAACAAAGAAGTATATAACTATGCCGAAGAAATGTAAACAAAATACGGCTGTCAACAGTGGTTAAACAAATTATAACAGTATTCTACAAGTTATGCTATCTGTCAGATTATGAAAAATTAATATTAAGTAGTTTTAACATTAACTTTAGCTGTGAAACATACTCAATTGTTGCATGCGGTCAGTTGTCCAGCCACGATGTGGCCAATTCACAGCCAATATTTCATGGTGGATTTCTGTGCAGCTGAGCCATTTTCCCCACAAAAATGCGAAATTATGAATAACCTCCACACACTATATAAATTAATGTGGGGTACCAAATCTGCAATATATGTGAATGAACACCTGAGAAGCTCACATTTCTCAAGAGAATAGGAGTGAAGAAAAAGTCCCTGAGCGATGTTACTTGGTATCAGTTAGGGCTCACCTTGAGTATGCATGTATTGTATGGGTCCCAGTCATAAAGTGTTGTATTTGAAAATTAGAAAAGGTACAGCAAAAGGTTTCATAAAAATTGACAAATCAGTGAGCATTGCTTAGATGCTTCAGGACACAGGATGCAAATCTCCAGAAGATAGAAGATTTAAACAAAGGATAAATTAACAAAATAAATTCAGAGAAAGCACATTCACACATAATGTAGCCAATATAATCCATTCTGTATGTTACATAGGCTGTCTTGATACTGCAAGGAAGATCACGGAAACAGGTGCTGGAATGAATCGATTCAGGAATTCATTTCTTCAGTGAAAATACGTGAAAGTAATTGATTAGGGAAGTAGAGTCATGGTGCACCCAGCCACACACCAAAAGGTGGCTCGTAGGGTACTTACATGCACACAGACAAGATAATAATTGTGAACATAAGACTTAACAGGAATCCCAATAGAAGATGAAAACAGAAGTTCAACACACCAAGATAAAAAAAATTAACCTTAACTTCAACAAAAGGTTACTATTTTACTTAAAAAAGGTTACTACTGAATGTTGGCTTCATGTGAGATGGAGGCCAACTTATAGAAAGAATTTGACTGATTGCTTCGTATAGAAAAAGTTGCCCTCAGAGTAGAGAAATTTTATTTCAGTAACAGTATGACATCACTCCTCAACTCTCCTACTAAATCAGTAGGCTCTTCACCATTACTGGATTGGTTAAGGCTAGAACTGGTCTCTAGCATAAATACTGCACAGTACATAGAGACAGACCTAATGATAACCAAGATAATAATTACCCATGGCTGCATCTCTAGTCAAAGCTCCATGTACTTCTGAACATTTCTTTATCATACCCTGCAATTCTGATATTCCTGGTCGACTTTTTGAGTTCACAGCTTCACAGAAAGCCTATAATTTTCCATTAAAACCAACAAAAGTTTAGTTCAGTGTGATGATTGAATATTGATCATTTAAATTTCTTGCTAATTCTATTCATGATTCAAAACAATGTACTGTTTCACGGAGGGATGCAATAAACTTGGATATAGGTAAATATAAATAATACACAACTTAAGTTCCATTTACAGTGATTACCTTTGTGGCCATAGTACATGGTCTAATAGTTTCCGTTCTCCCATGCTTGAAAGCTGATGTGCTACAAGATTCATAAGTGGCAACTTGCTTCCCAGTCTGCTTATGATATGCCAGCTAAAAAGCAGAATAAGCATCATAAATAGTGCTAATATTAAGAAAATAATTTCAGAGTAAATATTTCAAGTATAAAAAACTAATATATGTCACAGTCGAGCTCTTATGGGATTTGGACGTATCCTTGAGTTCTTCTTGTTCTAAGTTCGAAGAAATGCCTGTTTTTAATGAGTGTTCGAAGTACAGTCATGAGCAAAAAAAACTTAAAAACATTGCGGGTAACATAAGATTTGGGATACTCTTAAAACTCCTTCTGCGGAACATGTTGCAACACTGTATGGAGTCTATCTCAAATATAACGGTACTTATATTCGCTGCAAGGGTTTGGTTTAAAGAAATGGTAGGAGCATCGCGAGCGGCTACTGTAGCGGACACCCATTTAGAAGGACGGACCTAATTTTAAAAAAGACATTGATGGAAACGTTGCGTATACGCGATGATAGCTCAAAATGTATGAGTTATAGACAGTGCAGATTGAATGAATTCGCAATTTAGAATCGTCAATCAAGTCAAATACGTCTTTTTACCACAAAACAACGTTATGGACCTCCGACTCGCTGATTCTCTAACGGAAGGAGAACAGGTGCATGGAGCAGTCGTATTTTCTTACCTACTGTCACCAACATTATCACAAATATGCCCGATATGTAATCTCAGAAAACTGTTCCAAAAAGTGATGGCGAACCTTATCTCGGATATTTCACATGGATCTTTAGTAATAATATTTCTATTAGAACTAACCTTTGCAATGTTACGTAAGTGGGTTCAGGTATTGAAAGTAATGAAACAGGAAGTTAACGACTTCGTAAATGTTATTAGGGATTATTTTATTATTCGGTGCTGATAACGTTTTCGGTAATATGTGTAGATTGTTTTAGGGTGTTTTTCATTATTGTTGCCTTAACTTTCATCGATACAAAATTTGAAAGTAATTAATTAGTAAATTAATCGAAAGCGAACACCGAAGGGATCTGCGATCAATATTAAAAGGTAATACATTCATTCTTTCAGAAATGAGTTCGGATTCAGGTGATCCAAATTCCTCCTGATGCACCGCTTATTACTCCTTAGCAACTTCTCTTAAAGAAAAACCAATCAACTCTAGAGTGAAATATTATGCTAAGGGAGCATAATATGTTCTGCGGTAATTCCTGGGAATGTGAGCGGAAAGATGTTTTAAATGAATATATGTTCTTTAAATCTCCTAACCGAATTTTGTGTGTGCGTTAAGATCTTATCGAGGCTATAACTAAAAATCATAAATGCTAAGGAATGAAGAAAGAATATTCTAGTTTCCCTTGCAACTTTGTTCCACAAATTCCGGCGAATATGATACAATTTAAACATAAATGCCTTTTCCTTGCCTGCAGTTTACTTCTTTAGTGCACTTTACTTCCTATTTACTAAATTACTTCCTATTACGTGACAGAACTTAGATATAAGCGTTTCCTCTCCTTAAATACTTCAAGAATACAGTAATTTGCAACTCTCGATTTACTATTCTACATTCCGAGGCATTCCTTATGGCGTAATAATAAATGGTCGTCGAAAGAGAAATTACTATAGTGATGGTTAAGTTATTGCCTATTTGTGGAATTTCTTAATATACATGATACAAGCTTCTCACTCCGACCCGAATTTAAGGTGAAAGCAGTGGTTAATCTCTGCTTGCTACATTTCTGGAAGAGCTAATACCATCCGTACGGTTGGTTGGAGTAATTGAAGTTAAAAGTCCCAAGATTTGAAACAACTAAAGTTGCCTTTTCTTGAATTTTGTGCCTGCTTAAGGTGTCTGCTCACATGTCCATTGATTCTTCTTCTACATGCTTATGAAGAGCTACATTTTATTGCTTAGCATTTTGCCCAATACAGTCCGATGTTGCGATGTTATGTTATTTTTCCTGATCCCTGATTAACTTTGTGTGTGTATTCATTTTGGAATACAAAAGACACGAAAAATATGAGTTTTACTGAAAGCTCCATATGCAGCTTCATCTAATAATGGAATCTTTCTTGTGACTCATGCTCGTTTGCGCACGCTTACTCAATTTTTTAACGTCTGGGAACGCCGCGAACACCTGGAATGTCTTACTATGGATTGTAACACAAAGTTGGCTTCTCTATTCCTAATTCCAAAGGGAATTTATTATGGAATAATGTAAGGGCAATTCCAAATTCGTTTCCTCTCTAACAGTTTGCACTGATAATCTGATTCTTATCTAATCTAATTCTTATTTACGTAGAAGATGGTCAGAGAAATCAACACATTCCCCTCACAACGATGAGAGAGGTGAGGATTGTCAACAAACTTCTTTAAGTATTAATTAATCAATATGACGTTGACTGTGATCGAAACACTTGGAAGATACTTTAAATAGTTAGGTTTGGGTTGCAGCAGCTCGCGCGTGAGTGCTTAGCCTCCTCATCAAGACCGCTATACATAATTCCACGGATATAAATGCGCAGATACTGATTCATATCGCACTTTAGGGTAGAGGTATATCTATGACTAACTCCGTAACGCAGTCACTGACGCCTTGAAGTTTTAATCTTTGCAATATGTAAGGCAATCTTCGAACCACTAACTTATGTTGGTCGACTATCCATATACCTTTATTCATCTGTTGCTACTTCTGAACCCTTTATTAATAAACTATAAGAAAGAGAATGTATTCGTGGGAAAAATCTTCAGAGCTGAAGGCTATTGAAGGAAAAACCCACCATGCGGGAAAACACCCACACAAGAAGAGGGGTGAAAAAACCCACGAAAACACAGAAATTACGTAAAACACAATTAAACATAAACTCTACAACGTAATTACATTTAAAGATGATTCAATTTCTAATGTATTTAAATCTAATGAGCATCAATGACATAAGTTAAGTTACAATAACAGAACGAAATTCAATAATTGAATCGCAAAAATATCAGTCATTAATCACTAGCACTTATGGGAAAACATTAGTTAAAGTTCATCACTCGTTCGCTATTTTGGTTCTCTTAAATCCCTTGTGACGCAGTAAATCATTCAAATCTGAAAATAAACAAGGAGAGAAATAGGGGCAAAGTTAGCATTATAAAAATTACTAATTCAGAGGAGCTGACACCATTAGGACACCTAAGTAAGCATCCATGTTGCTTCAAAAGCCTATCTTTCAAACTTGTTCTATTTAACATGATAAATTTACCTATAGTGAAATTTTAATATCCCCGAGGACCTAAAACATATCTAAATATCTAAGAAGCAGTCAAAATCCATATGGGCTGCAAACAATCATTAAGTTGCTAGTGAAAGATTGAGTATCTCGGTTTGCTCATTCCACGTTTCCCTATAAATAACAATTGAAGAGTTTTTCGAGCGACCTACAGTCAAAAGCAAAGTCATTTTTGATTTTTTGCAATGCCTTTACATAAATTAAATATCTTTTTTCTAGTCATACAGTGTTACCTATGTCTAAGTGGACTGTTTAAATAATTCAGTGGTTCACCTCAAAGTAATTCTTATGGAGAGAATGAAGCAGCCTGGCTTAGAACCAATGACCATATTGCTTGATCATCCTATCTCATAATTTTCCCTTTTAACTATCAAAATTCAAGAAGTGGATCAAATTGAAAAAACACAATGTCAATGTGCCGTCTGCCTCTAATGTAGAAAAACATCACAATCTGCTAATGTCAAAAACATGTCACATTTCAACCGTCATCAATGTGTTGAGTCATAATCTAATGAGGAAGTGCGACTCAAAGACTCCAATTTCCCTGCAAACATGTGCCTACCAGATGTGTTATCTCCTTTGAGAATGGATTTTATGGGCTGTCTTCTTGAATTTATCTTTACAATGCTTTGTATGCAGGGAATTATTTTCACTGACCTAGCGCTGAGCCTAGGATCATTTTGAGAGATGTCTTTGCGGTACACTTTAGAGAATCACCTCTGAGGTCTAACTCCTCTAGCCACAGGTGCAATTTGAATTCTTTATCTTAATGGGAAGTGCCACAAAAATTTTTTCCAAAAAACCATGCAATGCATCTTTACAGAAAAAAATAGCTTTTTTGGGGCCCTTTAGGATCAAACCCTGGAAGAGAGTCTACTTTTATTACTATATTTCCATAATTTTCTCTATAGAATGAAGCAATTTTTCAGATGTACCATTATGGATGAATAACAAATCGTTTAACAAAAAAGTTCATCAAAGTGTACAATCTTTCAAAGAATATGCTCAAGAGCCAACGAAACACTTCACTGTTACTCTGGTTAACTAAATATGTTTATAACTTGTGTTTGTTACAAAAGGATACCATCAAATGACTTTTTATCTTATGTTCTTCCCTATGAAGAGACAGATGTGGAATATTCCACTCTCAGTGCTAGAATCAGCTTCTAGTGTGGGATGAAGATTTTTGTTTTGTGATAACTTCATTTTTTTACCAAGGAATTAGTTATCGTAAAGATTATTGAAAGAAACCCCCTCATGTATGAGACAGGGCAGATAAGGAAAGCCAAGGATGGCAATACAGAAAATGTAAAGTCTTTGATCAATCAAATGAGATGTTCGACTAGAGAGGGTTCCAGTGCATCTAGCGACTGGTAAAATCAGTCTTGTAAGTGGATGGCAGAGAGTCTTAAGATGGATGTTTACCATATGTTTTGTGAGATAGGGACAGGAAGAAAAGCGTGAGAAAGGGGACATTTAAAGCGTGAGCTCTTAAAACAGGTCTATCTATAATTATCCATCAGATATTGGTAACCCCTAAAGCAAATGCATTGAGGAACAAATTCCAAAAATGATTTACTTCACTTCCTGATAAGACAGCAGTATGAAATCATAGGATTCATAAGAGGATTTTTACTTATCATAATTTGTTGGTATTTTAACCAAAGTATCTTATTTGCTAATCCAGATGTCTCAAAATTTCTCTTCCAAAAGAACATTGTTTTTCCAAGTCTTGCAGGCTTTACTTCTTTGACAATATTTAACTGGAAATACAAAACAAACCAAGTAGCGAAAGAAGTAAAAATGAGTATTTTCCATGGAATTTCACTGTAGAATATGGTTATGAATTGAAATTCTGAGAAACATGATTAAAACATGGATATTAAAACTTTTTGTGGTTAAGGATTGAGGTAAAGATGTTAACTTTGCACATTGAAGTTGTGCGGCTAAATCCCAAGGAATAACAAGTAAGAAAAATAGTGACATGACTGGGACTCGAACCCAGTCTCCACTAAGTGGAGACTGCCCGCCTTGCTCACAAAAGCATTCCCTAAACAGTGTGGAAGAGACTTGGCATGGTAGTTCAGTGGTTAGAATACCTGCCCGGAAAGTGGGAGACCTGGGTTTGAGTCCCACTCATGTCGCTATTTTTTGCACTTGTTATTCCTTGCTTTTTGTGGTTATTCAAGGGGTACGACAAATGCAATTATTTCCTGTGTAGCACTAGACAACAATCCGCTTCAACTATCCATGAAGCAGAGACGCTACATTTATATAGGGGATGGCCACACTGAAGCACCAAGTGAACAAAGTGGAGGGAGATTAGTTGATTGGAACAAGGCTCACCGGTTCCTTTCTGCTCTGAGTCAGGTGACCTCCACTATCCCCTCCTGCATTTTGGGAAAGGCAGTGGGGTAATGTGTAAGAGGGGCAGATGGCTGGTATGAAGATGAATGCTGAACCTGAACTAAGTAGTGTTCTCTTATCCTGCTGATGGACTTAGTAAAAGACATTGGAATGTGAATTAAACGTCATCCAATTAGTATTAGGACATTTATCCTCAGTGTTGATTTGAGTTATTCCTATGTCTGAGTGTTTTTTGGACTTTGTGACCGCAGCTGTTTTCTTATTACCATGCAATGAATTGAATTATATTGATTTCGTCAAACTATCTCGGCTACATTGTTCTATTCTCTTTGTCTTGTTTCAACTGTGATTCCTTGATTTCTCACAAGTGTTTGAATGCAGCAACCTGTGATAGTAATTCGTGATTTTCTATGAATGCTGTCATTGAGTTTCAGCACAATATCTAGGATTGATGTCGCAATTTTTCCTTAGTGAGAAATTCGGCAAAAACAAAATCAAATCTCAAAAAATTGCTGGCTCTGTGAGCCTATTTGTTTTTATCATTTCGTATTGCATACTGCAATAGTGTTAAAATTCAAAGAAAGGTGAAACAGTTAATGGGAAATAAAACACAAAACAGAAAAACCACAATAAAAGATAGTAATGGAAATAAAGAAAGTTATACGAGATCCAGGCAGCATAAGGGAAAGGTGGAAAGAATATGTCGAGGAACTATATGGGAAGGACATGAAGCCAACAAACATAATGTTAGAAAGTGAACAAGAAGTGGAGGATGATGATGTTGGACCTGGGATATTAGATAGTGAAATTGATAGGGCCTTGCGTGATATGAAAGGAAACAAAGCAACGGGCATTGACGAGATACCAGTTGAGCTACTTAAAAACCTGAGGGGAAAGGGTAAGAGGAAATTCTATAATTTATGTAGAAAAATTTATGATGAAGGGGAATGGCCAGAGGATTTTACTAAGACAATCCTGATTCCTTTGCAGAAAAAGAATAATGCTTCTGAGTGTAGGGATTATCGTACAATCAGTTTAATATCTCACGCGGCAAAGGTTATTCTAAGAGTATTGAATAGAAGAATTGAAGGAAAAATTAAGGAACAAATAGGAGAAGACCAGTTCGGATTTCAGAAAGGGAAAGGAACGAGGGATGCAATCGGGGTAATGAGGGTGCTAGTAGAACGAAGCCTGGAATTTAAAAAGGATATATGTGCATGTTTTGTCGATTTTGAAAAGGCTTTCGATAGAGTTCAATGGCCAAAATTAATGGGAATTTTAAAGAAAATTGGGTTGGACTGGAAAGATAGGCGTTTGGTGCAAAATTTGTACTTAAATCAAACAGCGCGAGTTAGAATAACTGAAGGAGAGTCGGAATGGGCAGAGTTAGGGAGAGGGGTAAGACAAGGATGCCCATTATCACCATCGCTTTTTAATATATATGCAGAGGAAATGGTGAATGAAGCTTGGGAAGAAATAAGCAAGGGAGTGATAGTTGGAGGGAAAGTAGTAAAGTCAGTAAGATATGCAGACGATAAAGCTATTGTGTGCGATTCCGAAAGGGGTTTACAAATACTAGTAAATGCACTAAACGATAAGGCAAGGGAATATGGAATGAAAATTAACGTAAGTAAAACTAAGGTAATGAGATTCACTAAGGGAAAGAAGGCTAAATTAACGATCAGGGTCGATGGGGAAAAACTAGAGCAGGTGGACAAATTCTCGTACTTGGGTAGTGTTCTATCTTGGGATGGGAGGTGTGGAGATGAGGTTCGAAAAAGAGTAGCATTGGCCAAGGAAGCTTTTATGAAGCGAAGGGAATTAATGACAAAGGGTCTCGATAAAGGAATCAGGAAAAGATTGGTAAAATCCTTGATATGGAGTGTTTTGCTATATGGGTGTGAAACGTGGACCTTACGAAAAGAGGACATCAAAAGATTGGAGGCATTTGAGATGTGGGTGTGGCGTAGAATGGAGAAGGTGAGCTGGGTGGATAGAAAAACAAACATAGAGGTGCTAGAAATGGTTGGGGAGGAAAGGGTTTTAATTGAAGTAATTAAGCGCCGACAAAAGAAATGGGTGGGTCAGATATTGAGAGGAGAGGGATTGCTGAAGAATGTAATAGAGGGTAGAATGCAAGGGAAAAGACAGAGGGGAAGGCAAAGGCAAAAAATGTTAGATGACATAAAGGGTGGGGTAAGTTACCAGGTAGCGAAGGAAAGGGCTATGAATAGAGAATATTACGGCACATGGACCTACCGAAAGGTAGAACACTTATGTATGTATGTATGTATTGCATACTGCAAGCTTAATATAGGATAGATTAGGAAAGGCATAAGTACACCACCTGAAATACACCATACATACAGTACATACCCAGTGGCTTTTTGCGACTACTTACAATTCTAAATCCATGTACTGGGTTTCAAGGTGACACCATTTTCGAAAATATCATATAGAATAGATTAGGTAAGGAATAAATGCACAGCCTGCCGTTCACTGCCTGCCATACATTACCTGGCTTAAAGAAATTTTTGAATATCCATGCAATTTACAAACGTGAAAAGTTCCCTTTTTGGGGCATTCAAGAATTGAACCTATAGTACCTAGGAGAGAAATTTTATTAATTACATTTTCTAATACTTGGGATATTCACGGGGAAAAATTCCCAAGTCGGTGATGTCTTTTGTTCAGCACAAAATGATAAAAAAAAAATCATTAAAAACCCATGCGATTTGGAAAATCATGAAATACAGTCAACTCCACTTAATTGGGCCACCGTTTTATTGGGGCAGCCGCTTATTTGGGCCAAATCTCAAGGAACGAAAACCAAACTATTTAGGTAATACATAATTTAACCGCTTAATTGGGACAGTAATAGATGCGAGTTTCCAGTCAGTCATCTATCGTAGCTCTAGAAGAACCACGATTAAGTTAGCTCATGTAAGTACATGAGATATGAACATAGGCATAGGTGACAACTAGATTTAGATTGATTCCCTTTGAGCCTCCAGTGGCGTAGGGCAACTACTATTTAGCAACTTGCTTCCTTTGTGTTTTTATCCTTTGAGAGGTGTAACACGCTTCTGCTTTATAGCCTACCGTTACCTCTGTTTTGTCGATCTTATTTGAAAATTAAACCACTGCCTAGATGCTGAGAAATGATTTTACACTGGCAAGTAAAATAACTTTGCTGGATAAAATTAAAAGCTAGCCATTGTATTCAAGATATTGTACAATAGCTGAGAAAACTGTTGTACCGAAATCTACCATCACTCGCAACAGGAGAAGCAACTGCATGAGGAATGGACAATACAGGAGGGACAAACAGGAAAATCTATAAGAAAACATGACGGAAAGGACCCAGAAATTGAAGAACTAAATCAATGGTTTTCCATATGCGAGGCGTCAATATCAGTGGCCAAGTGTAGGAGGAGAAGTCGGAGAAGATCGCTAGAAAACTGTGACATTACGATTTTAAAGCAACTGATGGTTAGTTGTCACAATGAAAATCAAGATATAATATTACATTTAAAAAAGTGTACGGTGAAAAGGGAAGTGCAGATAGGATCAGCACTTAACTATGGTAAAATACTAAAATTCCTACTTAAAAAAAATTCTGTTAAGATAACATTTACAGTGCTGATGAAACTGGCCTCTGTTATCGTGCTACGCCAGATGGTTTCTTTTGCTGGGAGCACATTGAATGGTTTGTATATAAAAGGGCAATGGACCGCATTACTGTGTTATGCTGTGCAAATATGTGTGGATCTGACAAACGAAAACTACTAATTGTAGGAAAAAGTGCTAATCCTTGATACTTAAAGGGGTTAAGAGTGGATGGTTTACCAGAGGAGTGCCATGCAAATCAAAGTGCATGGATAACTTGGGAAATTTTTCGGAATTGACTGATGAGTTAGGACATGGAATTAAAACTTAAAAAAGAAATATTTTGTTGCTTTTAGACAATTGTGTGGTGCACCCTAATTTATATAATCTACAAAATGTTGTGCTGGAATTTCTTCCTCCTAATAATACATCGTCACTACAACCGTTGGATATGGGAGTAATAAAAAGTTTAAAAACATTGTATCGAGGAAAATTGGTTAATTTTATTCTAGAATTTTCCGGTGAAAACCTGTTTACGAGTACCTCAACCGCTACAAAGATAGTGGAAAAATTTTGCTTTTGCAAGGAACAGAGTTTGTCGCTGACAGCCGGAGAGCTATAAAAATCAGCACCATATAAAACAGCTTTGCTGTTTGTGGGTTAAACCCTTTGGAGATTCTGGAAAATTTGAGCATCCTGGAAAATGAGGACATATTAACAACAGTTCATATAGTAAATAACAAAGTATTTTCTACAATAGATGACAATTTACTATGCTACAACCAAAATGAAGACTGTGAATACTCAATTGTTGATGGAATTTAATTGAAAAACGAAAAAAATTGAAGAAGAAAGTGATGAAATGATGATTCACCTGTGCTTGTATCTAACCAAGAGGTAAAACTATCAATGATTTTACTAGGAGTAGAAGTTGCTTGTATACTGCAAGCTTTATGATAATAGATTTTCCTAACTCTCATTTTGTACATGTTTCACAACATTTTAGGAAGTCCCTCCCNAGGTCCAAGAAATTAAGTTGGTTATTCCTTTCAATTTCAATAGTGAATTTGATCTTGTGATGTAGTTTGTTTAAATATGAAAGAAACATGTCTAACTGTCTGAGGGATCCATTCCAGATACACAGAACATCGTCGACATATCTTAACCAAATACCCACAGAATTTAACATACTACATTCTTTAAAAAACAGATTATTTTCAAGATGGTCCAAAAATATTTCAGCTAGGATCGGCGATAGAGGGGACCCCATCGCTAGGCCATCCGGTTGTTTATAACAGACGTGTTCAAATATAAAATAATTTTGGGATATACAAATGTCAATCAGTAATAACATGTCATGAACAATAGTCTTGTCCACATTTTTCCGGTACAATAAATTTTCAACTAACAGCAACACTTCATTCGTAGGGATACTTGTGAATAGATTAGAGACATCAAAAGAGACAATTTTAGAATTAGCACATAACTTGAAGGTTTTTAGTCTATTTGCTAAATCGATGGAGTTCCGGATACCAAAACTGGGTTAAAATTGAGTCAGATTCAATAAAAGTTCATTCACTAGGGAAGCTAATTTGTGAGTTGGTCTCCTTCCACCCCTACCTCCCCCTAATACACCACCTCTTCTTCCATTTGATGACCTAGCCCCACCCTCCTCTCCTATTGGCTCTAGTTGCCTATATACGCTTTGGTTTACTTGCTTTACTCACCTGATGATGAACTAACCTTGTTCGAAACCGGTCGTGTTTTTTAAATATACTCCTGTGGAATTTTACGTAGTGAATTTTATTTTCCCAGTGATGGAGTTCCACATAGTTAAGGCTTCTACCATAGATTATAGAAAATGTTTTATTGTTTATATTTTATGGAAATTCGCTTTATTGGGGCAGCCGCTTAATAGGGCCAAAATATCTTAGTCCAAATGTGTCCCGATTAAGCGGAATTGACTGTATAGTATATTAGGGGCCTTCTAGAATCAAACTCATGCCTGGAAGTAATCATGATACCTAGGAGTGATGTCTCAATTACTCCTTAGCGAGATGGTGGGTTTCTTTCCTCAAATAAATCGCCTATTTGTCACTAAGGATTCAAGGCGAAGTCGAATTGGGAAGTAGCTTAAAATATTATTACAGTTTCCTGTATATTTCTTATGGAGAAATATTTAATCCGCCCTGGCATTGACTCAAGGATCAATTTAGGAGTTTTTAAGCTTGAATATGAAATACAGCCACAAAAACTATTTATACACCGATTTTTAGCTTTTTTGCTCTTTGGTAAGTGCCCTGAAAAAAAAAATTATAAGATGCCCAATGCATCCCTTAGGGGCAAAATATATTGCGTCCTAGCATCGAGCCTATGGCCACTAGGGCAAAAGTCTGTACTGTATGGGATAGAAATCCATATCTTCCAAAGATTTTGTGAATTTTTAGGTTCTATCTTAATGAAAAATGTGTTAAAGAAATCTTTGAAAATATGCAGAATGTATTTAAACAGGAAGAGTACCTTTTTGGAGCCTCTTAGTATGGAATCCATGATATCTAGGATTATTGTCTCCATTTTCCTTAGTGACAAACTCCAGGTATTTATGCAAAAAAATCACTGGGTCAGTGAGGCTTTTCGTTTAGCCTCAGAGGCTATAGTCTTAAGGCACTTACTCTTCTGCTTTTTGTATCACACACTATATTCACTATGTATAGGTACTAAGTAACTTAATTACTTTTAATTGATTTCTGCAAAGAGTAGCATAGTCATTGACATGACATTCACTGAGTCACCAGCAATTAACTGTTGGCATCCTTTTGGCACAACGTTGACACCAATATGTGAAGGTTACATAAGCTTCATCTATTGCTAAACAGAGTCATGTTCCAATTCTTCTCTAAACAGGGGTTAAAATTAATTTACTTTTAAGTTTCTGGCTGAGAAAAACATAATGGAAATAGTTAAAGAGAAAATGAAAGATTCATACCACATATATAAGAAACATCATGTCATTTTATATTAAAGGAAACAGTCCCTTAGGTGAACTTAAGGACTTAATCTTCACTGACAAATTTTATACTCAATGTTTAACTGTTTTGTGATTGTGAAATCAAGAAGTAATCTAAATAACAGTAGCATTACAGCTTCAATAAATAAGTTTACCTGAAAACCGAGTTGCATGATAGCATCTGGACTGACTTTCTGCTTCTTACATAAATTCTTGCCAAAACCAGGGAATTCTAATATATTGATTTCTAGCTGATTGGTGATGGCATCATACTGCTTTTTAGCATCAGTAATGATATTTTTCATTTCCTGGTCCAGCAGAAAATCTGTGTTATAGATCAAAAGAAAGAACAAAGATACACAATAAAAAGATAATACACAGATTACTATGGAATAGTTTGCATATTATTTTTTGTTAATAGTAAATGTTATTAAGAAACTCCACCAAGTGTTACCAAGAATGTTAATTTTAGTCTATAATAAGCATCAAATTAAAAATTATGATTCCCAAATGCTTATGGATATCTTTTGCACAAATTTAGGTTGGGAAGAGAACTTCCTAAAATGAGATTAAATGAATGTTCAGGTATGCGGTGCATGATACTGATGGGCCAGTGTGTTTACATTTACATTTAAACCCCACAAGCCGCCAATGGTGCATTGCCGGGGGTGTAAAAACACTGCTAATCCTATCACACCCTAACTGCTACTAGCTTCTCCAATACTACAATGGAAAAATGACCAGAAGTGACTATCCATCCTGGCAATCACTTCTCTGAATTATATCTTAGTTTTCTCTTGTAGCTTGCACATGTTGCTAACTGTAATAACAACATCAGCTATCTATGAGATCTGTACTGATAAACTTTTCAAAAAGCTTATGTTGGTAATCAAGTCTTCTATCCCTAAGCAAAGTCCACCTGAGGGATTCTATCATAGCCGAAACACTACTGTTGAATCTATAATCTCCCTTGACAAACCTAGCCGCTCTACGTTGAACCATCTCGAGATCAGAGACTAATCCTACTTCGTGAGGATCCAAAATTGCACAGCAATACTCAAGGAGAGGTCTAATTAAAGAAAAGTATGCTATTTTCTTTACTCATGATGAACATCTCAGAATCTTACTGGCTAACCTTTGCATCCTGTTTGCCTTTCCTATTACACTTTGAATATGCTCATTGAAGGAAAAACTAGTACTGAGTGTAATTCCTAGGTATTTGTGATGTCTCACGAACTCCATAAGATGTCCTGAAATATGATACGGGGTGCAGTAAATATTGGAAGAACATCTAAAAGAAATAGCTACGCACTTCTTTACATTCAAGTCGAGCTACCAATCACTGCACCAACCTGAAATAAGGTTTAGATCATTCTGTAAACAAACAGTGTTATCCTGTGATACGACCTCTCTGTAAATAACAGTTTCATCAGAGAATAGCCTAATCTTATTATCCATTAAATCGTTAATGTAGATTAGGAACAAAACTGGTCCTAATACACTTTTCTGCAGATGTGACGCAGAGATCGTCAGATAAAATTCCGTCCAACGCAACACGCTGTGATCTGTTTCCAAGAAATGATTTTATCCAACAACTTTTCAGTCAACCCAGTAAGCTATCAACTTATGCATTAGTTTTCCATGGGATAATCTATTGAAAGCTTTTTTGAAATCTATAAATACAGTCAGTTCTAATACCTTCATCAACTGCTTTAACTACGTTGTTTAAAAAAAGGGCTAACTGAGTCTCACATGACCTACCTTAACAGAAACTGTGTTGGCAATGACTAATTGCCCCCCTTATCACCTAGGAAACGCATTATTGAACTAGCTAAAATATGCTCAAGTGTTTAAAAAAAAACTGCCGTAAAAGATATTGGCTGGTAGTCCTCCAGTTTCTGGTCCAGAGGAGTGCCCTTTTTTAGGAACTGGAGTGATCTCTTTCCATGCTCTTCTCCATGACATTGGTACAACGCTCTCGTCCAAAGTTTTCCTATGAAATACAAAAAGAAGGGGAGCAAGCTCATTCACCAGTGTTTGAATAACTAGTGATGGAATACCTTCAGGTCCTAGCACCATTTTCCTATCAACCTTCTGCAATAACACATCTATCTCATCCACTGACAAATCAATTGGTCTCCTCTCTGAATCAACATTCATAGAAAGTGGGTTTTCCACTTCTTACAAAACTGTTCTCTCTGTACTTCACAGGGCAACAACATAATTTTTCATGGGATATATATTTCTCGGATGTTCAAGGAGGTTGCAGAAAATGTAGCACCCTTTCTTAAAGTAATATTTAATAAGTCAATGAGTGAAGGTAAAGTCCTGACTGATTGAAAAATTGCAAACATCACTCCAATATTCAAAAGCGGCATTAAGGAGGATACAGCAAATTATNGGGGAAGCCACACAGTGAATGCATATATGATGCTTTTGTGTCATACAGGTTGGTCATTTGTATTTGCTATTCTCATTTCAGGTGAATCAGTTTCAGTGGTAAATTATTGTGATGAAATTAATTTAGGATGTATTCACTACATATCAATTTATTCTTAACAATAATTTACTGTGAAAGATAACTTTTATTATGTTATCGCAAATTGGAAATGAAGTGACTAGAAACTTTTTTACAAATATTGATTAAAAATCGATGATAATAATTTCTTTAATGAAAACAGGAAGATAGTAACAATTGCAATTGTTTTAATAATCGATATTACAGACGGACACTCATAACCTTTCTCTAATAATAAAAATTCAGTTACCTAGGAAACGAACCCGTGACCATGAGGTAGAAACGTTAGTATACTAACCACTAATTCCACATTATAAAAATGTAACCGAGCCGAAAAATGTGAAGTACCCGAATCTGTTTTCGTAGCATAGTTTCATTTTATCAACTCTAATGAGCAATAATTATCAGTTATTACAGTATAATGACATTATGAACATGTTGAAATTATGAAACGGTGCGATGATTAGAGATAAATGTTGACAAATGTTCAGTAGTCAACTTCTTCGGAAGAAAATCTATTATTAAATATTACAGTCTCCGTGGGATAAACTTATTAACAGTAGAGTCAGTGAAATATCTTGGAGTAACTCTCACGAATAACTTAACATGGAGTACCCACATCCATAATATATGTGGAAAAGCACTTAAAAAACTCGGCTTCGTAAAGAGAATAGTCGGTCAGAGGGACGAGAAAGTTCGTGAGCGATGTTATCTTGCGTTAGTTAGACCTCATCTTGAGTATGCGTGTAGTGTATGGGACCCTGTTGATAAGTGTTATATTCTTCTTCTTCCTATGGTGCTACAGTCCTCCATGGACCTTGGCCTCCTTCATGACTCTTCTCCAGGCGTTTCTATCAGTAGCGAGGGTACTCCAGTTCATGACTCCCATTTTCCTCAGATCTTCTATCACTCCATCTTTCCATCTTTTACGAGGCCTGCTTCTTGGTCTTCCCTCTGTGGGTCTCCAGTCATCGATTTTCTTAAGGGATCCTAAGGGTTCCATGCGGTGTAGATGTCCAAGCCACCCGATCCTCTGGGCTTTAATGAATCGAACAATGTTCTCTCCTTGAATAAAATCATTTATTTCTTCATTTGTCCGAATCCTCCACAGTCCGTTTTCATTTTGTACTGGGCCATAGATTTTTCTCATCACTTTCCTTTCAAACACATTGAGCATATCTTCCTGTTTCTTCGTAATGGACCATGCTTCACACCCGTAGGTCACAATGGGTCTTATGACTGATCGATATATTTTCATCTTGCTATGTCTATATAGTGGTTTTGACGCCATAAGCTGTTTACAGGCAAAATAAGCCCGATTTCCTGCGGTAACTCTACTCTTAATTTCTACAGTTAAATCATTATTCTGATTGACAACTGAATCAAGATATTTAAATGTCTCTACTCCCTCAAAAGTAAAAGCATCAATATTTATCTCATCAGTTATATTATCTGGACCTCTCTTCATTTTTAGATATTTACTCTTTTCTTCATTTATAACAAGTCTTAGTTCCTTTGCTTTTGGCTCAATATTTTGAAATATCTCTCTTAAAGCTCTTTCACTTCTGGCAATCAAAACTATGCCATCTGCATATGCCGCTATTTGTTTTGTTCTAGTATTTATAGGGCCCTGTTCTATATCTTTCATTGCTGCTCCAAGTGCGAGGTTGAATAATAATGTAGATAACGCATCCCCTTGTCTTACACCAGCATTAATGCAAAAATCATCAGTCAAATCCCCATTTATGACCACTCTTACTTTGGATCCCCATAAAGTTACCCTCACCAGTCTAATTAACTTTCTGGGTATTCCTAGTTCAATTAAGGCTTTTAATAATTTGTTTCTGTTGACTTTGTCAAATGCTTGCTTGAAATCAATGAAGAGGTTATGAAGTGTTATGTTACATTCATAGCACTTCTCGAAGGATTGTCGCAACATATGCAAATGGTCAACAGTTGAACGGCCCTTCCTAAACCCACATTGATACTCCCCTATAATCTTTTCACCATATTCGTCAAGTCTGTTATATATTATGCAGGAGAGTACTTTGTAGGCCACACTAAGTAAAGTTATTCCTCTGTAATTCATTCAGTCTCTTTTATTGCCTTTCTTATGAATGGGTACAATCAGACCTTCTCTCCATTCTTCAGGCATATACTCTTCATTCCATATTGTTTTGATTAACTTATGCAGCTTTACCCAAAGTGCTTCACCTCAAAATTTTAATAATTCTGCAGTGATGTTGTTGACTCCTGGTGCTTTCCAGTTTTTAAATTTTTGTATAACATCTTTAACTTCTTTAATTGATGGCTCTTTCACTTCCCAGTCCACTAGTGAATACTGCTCATCAACATTGTTACTTTCCATTTCTTCCACTTCATCACATGTTAATAAGTCCTGGAAATACTCTTTCCATCTCCTCAAAGTATCTTCCTTTTCGCTTAGAACATGTCCCTCCTTACTTATGCATGCACTTGATCTAGGCTTAAATCCCTTAGTGTAGTTTTAACTTCCTTGAAAAATTTTCTGCTATTAGAGCTTTCACTGTTTTCTGCAAGTTCCTGGATTCTTTTATTTTCAATATCTCTCCTCCTTCTTCTAAACAATCTCTTACATTCTCTTCGGCATCATTCATATTCTGCTTTATTGGCCCTTGTGTTCCTTCCTAAACATTTTCTTCTTGCTAGATTTTTCCTTTTCAGTTCTACCATACATTCTTCATCAAACCATTCCTCCTCCTCTTTCTTTTTTGGCCTCTCCAAGAACTTCTTTTGCAGCAGATATAACACTTTCTTTTATACAGGTCCATTTTTGATCCCGAGTGGCAGCGTCTTCATCCATACTTCCCAGTTTTTGTGCAAGAGAAATCTGATATGCCTCCTGTACTGTTGGATTTTTCAGCTTATCTGCATTAAACTTCTGGTATCTTCTCCTTCCATTTTACTGGTGTGCAATACTAATATGCTGTCTAATTATACCCTTAAGAAGAAAGTGGTCTGAGTCGCAGTTTGCTCCTCTGAATACTCTTGCTTCCTGTATTGTAGATGCCCATCTTTTCAATATCAGTATGTGATCAATTTGATTGTACAGATTTTCATTATGCAGGCTGAATTTCCCTGCAATGTCCCTGTAGCAGTCCTCCTTTCCTATTTTCCTATTGAAGTCACCAAGCAAGATCAAAGTATCATGCCTGGCCACACTGTTACACCCTCTTTCCAAATCTCCATAAAATTGTTCTATAATGTCATCTTCTGTTTCTTCAGTTGAGGCATAAGCATTTATAAATGTGATATTGGAGAATTTGCCCTTAATTTGTAGTTTACAAATTCTTTCATTTACTGCTTGAAATCCTAAAATAGACCTTTTCATTCTCTTAGATACAAAGAATCCTGTGCCATGCCACCCTCTTCTCTCTATGTTGCCACTATAATAGAAGGTAAAGATTCTTTTGCTAATTTCTCCATATCCTTTCCATCTTACTTCCTGGACAGCAGTTACATCTATATTGTATTTTTCCAGTTCATTTGCTATTTCAAGCATCTTTCCTTGTTGCAGCATGGTTCGTACATTACACGTTCCTATGTTTATTTCCGTATCCATTCTCAAGTCCTTTATACTTTGCCTGGGTCGCTTTCTAATAATCTGCCTGGCTTGATTTGTGAAAGTATTCTCAACAATAGTTTTTTTAAAGAATTAGAAAAGGTGCAGCGAAAGGCAATACGATTTGTGAAGAATTGCTACGATAAATAAGTGAGCGTCACTCAGATGCTCCAGGACACAAAATGGGAATCTTTGGAAGTTAGAAGATTTCAACAAAGGATCAATTTACTGGATAAATTAAGAGAAAGCACATTCCGAGATCATGTAGCAGATACAATGCGTCCACCATACTACATAGGCCATTCCGATAATGCGAGAAAGATCAGAGAAATAGATGCCAGAACAAATAGATTCAAGAACTCATTTTTTCTGCGAATGATATACGAAAATAATCAATTAAGGAAATAGAGTCATGGTGCATACACCCCCTGCCACATGCTGCAAGGCGGCCTGCAGGGTACAAACATAGACATATATTGAGTCTTTTTCAGTGATATCACATATTCATTAATGCACAGGCTATTTTGCAAGTGTTTTAAGGTACAGTTTATGACAGAATTAATCTTCTAGTGTCTCTCACTCATCAAAAAGTGTGCATCAGACATTATTCCTTATAAGAAGTTTTCTTTAACATTTTGACAAACCAATTTAGATAAACCAGAATAAGCTATTTTCTCCCTTACAAAAGTAATTCCTTTAGAAATATTATTTTAAGCCTGTATTACAACATACATTCAACCAAAAAGAAAACAAAAAAAATGTTTCCATTTGTAGGATGAATTACATAACTGAAGTATTTTGCAGTATCACAGCTATGTCAAGTTGGCCAGACTTGGCACGTTCAAACTTTCCCGCCTAGTCAGATAGAGAGAGAGAGAGAGAGAGAGAGAGAGAGAGAGAGAGAGAGAGAGAGAAAAGCAGGATGGCAAACATTACTTCCTCGTATTTCAAACTCGCGTTAAAGTCGCTAAACAAACAAACCGCTCCAATGATCCGCTACAGCGGAGATGCTTCATTTATATAAGGGAGTGTGGATGGATACACTGGTGCAACGAGTGAACAAAGTGGTGGGAGATTATTTGATTGGAACAATGCCCCACAGATTCCTTTCTGCTCTGAGTCAGGTGACCTCCATATTTCCTCTCCATCTGCTTCCCCTCCTATGTTTAGGGAAAGGGAGTGGTGTAATGTCTAAGAGGGGCAGATTGCTGGTTTGCGGTGTGAAGAGGAATACTGAACCTGAACTAACTAGTGTTCTCCCAACCTGTTGATGGACTTAGCAAAGGCTTTGGAATGTGATTTAAAACGTCATTTAACTAGTATTGGGAAAATTATCCTCAGCAGTGATTTGAGTTATTCCTATGTCTGGGAGTTTGTTGGACTTTGTGACCACAGCTGTTTTCTTGTTTGCTATTACCATGCAATTGAATTACATTGATTTTGCCACGCTATCTTGGCTATGTTGTTCTATTCTCCTTGTCTCATTTCAACTGTGATTCCTCGATTTCTCACAAGTGTCCGAATGCAGCAACCTGTGATAGTAATTTATGGTTTTCTATGAATGCTTATCATGCAATTGCGGTACAGATTTAACTTCCATTTCAAGATTAAATGGGTAGGAAACTCTAACTGTATAAGTAGATCAGTAATAGAATTAATGATTTCCTTTGAATGTAACCAAAAATATACTTTTACAGTGGATTCAAGCTCATTATGTATTAACTAAAGATTGAATTGCTCATGTAAATTTTGTTTCTTAATGCAAACTGTCTGGCTAAATTACTCTGCATTGACTCATACTTCTTAGGAGAAATAGAGATGAAAAATATGCAGACAACTTTACCTAGTTGCAATATCTGTGGAGATTCCTTTGCCTTTGTTTCTGGATGAACATGAGGCTTCTGTGTACTATCTTTGTAAATGTCGTTGAAGTAGCGCAAAACAGCAACACCATCACCCCATGAATGTTCAAAATTTATTGCTGCCTCTCCATCTTTATTAATGATTAAGGTGAATGATTTGTCAAACCACCTGCAACGTTTGTCGAATAAATTTCCAAATGTAAAAAATACAAACTTTTCATCATATATATTGACTACAACATATTATCTCACCTGTTTGTTCCATCAGCATGGAGGAAGTTCTGCACTAAAGGAATATGCCCTGTGGAGGGATTATCATCCAAAGCTAACACAAAAAGGGCTGAATCCACCAAATTCAAAGCATTCTCATTCTCTGGAGAAATAGCTTTAAGCCGCTTCCTTGCATTTGCCCATGCATCTCTCTCCATAGTTGTTAAAATTCCTACAGGATATTTTTGTGTGGCTGGATGATCAGCACTAATGCAAATTATCTGTTTCAGGCTAGCAAAAATTTCCTCTGGTGAATAAATATCACCTAAAAATAAAGAGGCCCCACAAGAATTATAATGGATACACATAAGAAAATTGAGTAACTCAAATTCAACATGGAGCATAATATACCATCCTTATCCAGAACATCAAATGCATAAAATTCTCCTTTCTTTATCACAAGTATATGCTTTGCTTTGACATCCTGAAATAAAGTATCTTTGCCTACTTCTGGAATTCTTGTTGAGTTGAAGAGACTTGGAAACTGAGACATATCTAATGGAAAAGCCTGCAATAATCAGAATAATTAACAATAACTTTAAGATTTACATAAGATTAAATTCATTTATGCAATCATTTTATGCAATGTGATACTGAAAAAAGCAATCATCTAGGAAGGAAATTAAGGATAGAAAACTCCAGAGTGAATTATTTTATCTTAAATATTCTGAAAATTTGAGGAAATTCCATTGTTAGCTCTCACTTGATAATAGTTTTTATCTATGCCAGGAAGTCTCTTTTAGTTTTGGAAAAATTTCCTCCAAAATATATAAATAAATTGCTTGATAACCATTAATAGTTGGCAGTTTGTAATTCACTCATCAAATACAAAACATTGAATCCTCTCTCATTCCTTTGAATAACAAAAATCTCATTTTCTTTCCTTCCAAGATTTCCCTGCTGTCCTTAAAATCTTTATGTAATAAATAAAAATTTACCTTATAGTTCCTGCAAACATAACTTGATGGAATGGATGAATATTTTTCATACTGATTGAGGATTGAAGAAAACAGCTTTCATATATTTTGATTTAGTTTCGTTCATAGTTGCCATAATTTTGAAAATAATTGGGTGTAAAAGATGCTGAATAATAGCATTCATCCCAGTCCCACTTAAGAAATGCAATGTAAAGTGTTATTTAAGAGTTATAGTGCAGGTCTTATTTGGACCTTTCCCTTACATGATTCTATCTCGGTGACAAAAGCAAAAGCAATCTACCTCACTCCTCATCTTGCCTGTTAAGCCAAGTTAAGTTAATTTTACAGAAATACATACAATACAAAATTTTGCAACAAAGTAAGCAATGTAAAAAAGGGGTGCAATTATTTTTATCACATATCTATACTTTTTACAAAGTATAAAATTGTGATTTCTTATTGATTATGCAGCAGATGAAGATGAAATGCAATTCTGGTGAAACTTTGCAATACACTGTTAAATGTTGCATTTTTTGCATTACGTACTCTGGAAGAAAACACAGAGCAGACAACTTGCAGTGAAAGTTAATTTATATTACATAACATTTAGCATACAATGTTTCTACCATCATTCTATTATTACCCTTGAAGTTAACAATCTGAGGAGCATCAAATACATTTTGAGGTAATGATAATATAGATACTGTATTTCATAATTGTACTGCAATACCATTTAGCATGATTCTCAAAGAGTATAAACAAAAATTCCTCTATTTTCCACATTTTTAAAGCATGGCTTAGATAAATTCTTTTGATTTTGATCTCTAGTAGGAAAATATCTAACCTTGAAGAGATAGGCTCCATACCAAGATAGAGACGAAGGCAAAAGACCAGTGACAGCTCTGAAGAGATCTGTGTCACTTTTCTTTGGGTTCAAGTGGAATACTTCAGGCTCCAAAATCCCTGCTCTCAGACTCTTCATGAACCTTAGTGTTAGAACAATTAATTCAGTAAAGGGACAGAACACACAAAACGATACAAGAAGATAATTCAACACTACTTTTTAAAGTACTTTCACACGGATAAATATTTTTGGATGTATATGAATCATATACAGTAAAATTAATTTGATAAAAGACCGCAAAAATTATAAATATCTGTAATATTTTTTAAATCAGGAAGGGACTTTATTCACATGACCATTGTGATATAAATGTCAAAACTTTACCATTAATTCTTAATTTACAGGCAAATCAACCAGTGCGCCATTAAAATGCAGTTTCATAAGCTTTACAAAGATAAAATGTGTAACAAATTGGCACTTTAGTTAACAATAGTATAACTAATTTTTTCATTAATAACTGACTTTAACCTTCCTTTTTCATTACTAAGAAATGCTGACAATTTTTTTGTATATCCTCAAAAATCTTTCACAACTTTTGTATCTCATTATCATGGTAACTATGTCAATGGCTCACCTAACTGATGAAATCAACATGTTTGTAGCTCTAATTAATTGGCTATTATAGGCTTCTTTTGGATCCCTTGTAAACACCAGAATAGGGTTATAGTTAATAGGTAATGGTACGCGATCACTTAAGTACATATCAAACCATGGTTTAGATATGTAGCTTGTATGCTTATTTTCTTTATCTTGTTCTACAAGTTTTTTATGAAGAGATTGTCCAACTCCGTTTGGCCCTACAAATTTCTTCACAGTTTCCTCAGTCTTAGAAAAGTCTTCCGGTGGAAGAAGAGGTCTTAGCGCATTTAAGTACCGTTCCGCAGTTTTATTAAGCTCAGGTATAGGAAGTCTGGGCAAAGACGGCTGAAAGTGCATGGTAGGTAGCCTACTTCGATGGAGATATTGGTATTCATCGTGAGAAGATGAGCTATAAGAGAAATTTAACGCATTAAGTACGATAATTTTGAGAATAAAACACACTAAATCAGGATTCACTAGTTGAAAATAAAATACCTTTTGAGTCTGATAGGTATGAAAGAACTCACAGCCTGAAAAAAATCATCGACAATTGTATTGTAACATTTCTGATCTGTGATCGAGATACCTCACTAAGCGATTCAATTTTGAGTATATTAATAAAATATTCAGAAATCAGAGAAACATAAAGAATGCAAACCAAAGAAATCGTACCTTGCATCTACCGGACAGGACTGTGCGAAGCATTATGACTTATGAACTTCACAAAACAGACGTACTAATGAATGCCAAAATAAATCTCTATAAATACCTCATACCACTTGGCACAAGTAACAAAAATTGATAAACTACCAACTAGCCGCCAACTTGAGGTCTGACAAAGAAAATACAACCCAACAACGACACAAGATCAGTGCATATGTAAAACAAAGCAGAGGTAAATTTCCTGCGAACTTCTCGCTTATCTATATCAGTCACCGATACGAACATATATGACAATCTGAATACATGGCATACAACAGTTTTGCCATCATTAAAGACTCAGAAATAGTTTATGACAAATATAAATATATTAGGGTGTGAAAATCTGTTTTTTTTTCTGCAAGGTTAAAATATTTGTAAATGATGGTAAATCATCGTTACAGCCGTTACAGCTGTGACTGACAATTTGCCCAAGTAGCTTAAGAGTTCTCATTTGTTCACTATTCATTAGTTCCACTGGTTCCGCCCATTCACTCAACCCGTCTCCTAGGACTCTCATGTCCCATTGACATTATTTTCTAGAAAAATTATTCGAGTTTAGTATTTTAATTTGGTGTGTAATGTATACTAGCGTCTCAATTGCGCGAAGAGTTTAATTACCGAAAATTTTTGAGTGATGATTGCAGATGTAACATATGAATGCTGATCACCGTGAGCTACTAGTTCGAACTGTTGATTAATTTTCTGAAAATTTGTGATAGCTATGTCTACTTTTTGTAATATCTTTTTGCTGTATTTTTGTCAGTGTGACAAATGGGTACAACCCAGATGAATACCATTGTCAATGGGTAACATTTTTAAAAGGTAGAATCGTATTTTAGGACATGGACGTACCCATCCAGGTAGCCGTCAGGGTAAGTAAATGCTGAATGTGTGTGCACATTTAGTACTTAAAGTGTACTTAAAGTAGTACTTAAAGCCTACTTTAATATGACGCTTTTTCTTACAAATTTGAGAAAATTCAATTATGTTTTTGTTGTATGAATGTCATTATTGTGTTTTCAAGTTGTTATAGTAATGTTGTTTTCCATAAACTTTTAGGTACGACCCTTTACCTACCAAGATAGAAATCATGACGTTGTGTGCCTGAACAGTTTACCGCATAGTAATCAGATTATTCTAGGAGATGGAAATGTGTTTGATTTTGATTATGTGTTGCCAATTGGATGCACTCAAAGTCAATTCTTCAACACAGCAATTGGATCGTTACTAAACTATGTATTGGAAGGTAAAATATTTACTTTGTTTACGTTTCTTATCTTTTTAGCATATCGTTGTATTTAATTTCACGTCTTGTGTATTTTTCACTCAACAAGCGTAAGGCTTAATTGACAATCGATGGTCAATGTAAGTATGATAATTCTCTTCGAAAGTACCCTCAGCGGTCTATGACTGCGCGAAAAGTTATGGCATGTGACATATTTCATTACGTATAAAATTTGTGCTAACCGAGAATCATTTAAAGCCTGTCAATTAGAATTATTTGCAGTCTTATGTTCCATCTTTTCTGACGTATCCTCACTATTGCACTGGAGGTCACTTTGACCCGAAGAAAATTTTTCATTCGCATTTTTTGATTGAATATTTGATAATTGTAAAGAGAGTCAATCGATATTTACTATTTATGTTAATTGGATTCTCTCATTAAGGTTATGACACTTCAGTTATAACTTACGGACAAACTGCATCTGGAAAAACCTACACTTTATTTGGACCTGGTGTTCATTGTGCGTTGAGTGAAACTGAGTTTGGAATCATACCAAGAGCCACCAGAGAATTATTTCATCAACTTGGGGTTTGTTGTTTTTAGTGGTTTTTGACGTTCCTCATATAGTGTTACGCTCTAAATCTACATTGATTTGATTCTTTTTCGTCAGGAATGCTTAGAAAGGAACTTTGTGATAAAAGTGACCTTTCTAGGGATACAAGAGGATATTGTTTGTGACCTTTTAAACACAAATCAGTTTCAACGCGAAGTAATAATTTCTGAAGATCAATATGTAAGTCTGTTTTTGAAGAATTTTGGGTAAAATCTCATTATGTATTCGTGCATCTTATTGTTTCCTCTGTTGACATCTACTTGCTCATTTTATTCCAAATAAACATTTTTGAAGGGGTCTGTGATTGTTGATGGAGCTGACGAAGTGATTTGCCAAAATATAGCTGAAGTATTTAACTGCATCCACATTGGAATGAGTAATAGACATGCAAACTTTTCTTCTTTGAGCTGCAATTCTGTGAATTGTCACACTATATTCATGATATCTGTGAAACAGCAGTGGGAGGCAGGTGAGTTTATAGTGAATTTCTGACTTTCATTTGGAAAAAAATTGTGTGATGGAATATTTATATTCCTGCATATTAAATGAGTTTTGTTGTCAGATTATTAATTTTCTGCAGTTTTTTTCTTTGTTTCACTGAGCATAACTTCATTAAGAATTAAGGAACAATACTCTGTTTTTACTCTTTTACTATGTCTTTCCATAGTTTGATACCTTTGTGATTTTGCTTTATATTTGCACATGTTTTGTTTCCTTGCCTCCAATTCAATGAAAACATCTTACTGAATTTTAGATAGTGGAATGATCGAGCTTAGAACTTCAAAATTAATATTTGCTGACTTAGCTGGCTCAGAAAGGACATATTCAAGCGAAGGAATCAATGGTTGGTTTCCAGGCATCATAAAAATGGATCCAGGGCTAACTGCATTAGCAAATGTCGTTTCGGCTTTGAGTGATCCTGTGTGGAAAAATCAGAGGGAATCACCCCCTTACATGGAGTCAAATCTTACTAAGATATTGAAGGTATTGTAGTTAATGTTTCATCTCGTTTTCATTGACAGTTTTGTACTGCAAAATTCTTTCATTAGCTTACTACTACTTTGAATTTACTTTCTGACTGATTTTTAATAATTTTCTGTCAGTGAATATAATCTTTTCACATTTATTGCTATAGGGATGCATATATTTATTGGTAGGTAATTGGTAATTGGCCATATCTTTTACTGATTACTTGGTTACTGGCCAAGAAGCCTTTGAAATTGTGAAATTTTTGCATATTATTTATGCCAGATAACTGTCATCAACCCTTTCCACACAGAGTTGGTTAGTCTTGTTGCTAGGCCACATAATGTTTAATCCATTCTAATCAATATTTATAAAGTTAAAAAATCCAACATTATGTAATGTTACAAACTCCTGTATGTTTAATGTCCTTCAAATCTTGCATTGAGTCTTAATCACCAATGTATATCTCTAAGTCATCCTTTTGTCTTCATTTCTAAAGAATAAATATGTATTTGTGGATGATATTGATTATATATACTTATAAAGACGAAATGATGGTACAAATTAGTATTATTTGGTGGTACTCAGATTCTCAATATGACTTTGTTTATTTTTTGAAGGATTCTTTTGGTGGAAGAGCAAGAGCATTGTTTGTTTGTTGCTTATCTCCTGCATCTCTTGATTTTGATGAGAGCCTAAACAGTTTGAGGTATGCTACCAGGGTGCAGAGTATATTGAATCATCCTGCTGTCAATGTGTGTGTTTATAGTAACCACATGAAAGAAGGGAATTTGAATTGTTGTCCAAGATTCACCATGGAACACAAGAATGCAAATGATGAAATTTTTGGGTTAGTAGACAGAAGCAAACAAACTCTGTCCCTTTTTTTGAAACTACTAAATAATAAAGATTAAGGTGGTGGAATTTTGCATTAAACCTTGTTGTCTTTCCAGATTGGAGTTTGCTGCTCTGCAGTGGATGAAGTTGGTTTCCAATGCTGAAGGTTTATTCAAAAAGATGATTCTCAATGAAAGTATAACTGTTGAGGAAAAAGAGCGCATTCGATTATGGCTTTGTCTGAAACAGGAATGTGATGATTGTGTGGGCCTCGATGAAAATCCTATTATTGAAGATAACGAAGAGACACTTGCACACAGATCTTTGACCCGAATAGGTAAACATTATTTGAAAAAAGTCTTTGTGTACCTATTAAATTTTTTGCATGGTAACCAATTCATTATTTCAGAAGAATTAACAGAAAATGAAGATAAGACTGATGATATTGGAGACGTAAATGACAACCTATCTGAAGAAGAAAATAACAATTCTCTGGTGGACAGTAATCAAGATTTGTCTCAGTTTGCATCTGAAAATGAAAGTGACATAAATTCCCAAACTCCAGACTTCTTAGATAAGTTAGACGAGTACATGAAAATTTTTAAAGAGAAAACAGACAGTTATATTTGGGAAACCATTGAATCCTTGCAGTTTAAAGCCTCAGTAGATCTGACATCTAATTTTACAGGACTTGAAGAAGGTAAGCTTTTGCCTATATTATTTTATTTTTATTCTCGATCGCACAATTTGTTCTTCAAAATAGTGTTTTGCATTTTCCCTCCTTATGCAAAACTTTTTTAGTGCAAGCTATTTGTTATCTTGCTTGGTTGTTTTATTATCTTTCGTAGCTAAATATGAGTATGAAGAATAAGTAAATCATACAGTTTTCCAGAAAACTATTTTAACTACAGATTAAACTAATTATTCCTTGCAAATATCATTTACTGAGGAATGGTTTCTTCAACATTGGTTAATGAGAAGCATAAAAATTTTTAAAAAGAGCATTGCTTCATAGTAGGCAGGCATTACTTATTGTAAATGATACTATTCTAGGTAATGAAATTCTCAACAATGGTCCATTACCTAGCTCTATATTTGTTCAGTTATTCAAGCCTTTGTTTGTTCATGAACATGAAAATAAGGAATAACAACTGAGATACTGTCACTATTTTATGCTGCAAAGAAATTGGAAAGTAGTGTTGTGAAAAATTTTCATGTTTGACGTTCAACATAAAATATTTATGATTTTAATCTACAATGAAGTCATGATTTTGAAAATCATTGACAATAATGGTATTAAACTTTTAATTCTTTTCAGAAAAGAATGATTGGGACTTTTTCTGGCATTATATGTGTATAAAAATAATTTTTTGTAGAATAATTTTCCAATTCATAATCACATTTAATTTTTATCCTTCTTTGGATGATTAAATGAAGACAATTTGTGAGTAACATCTTCATAATTGATATTGGTCTTATTTTGCTAATCCTTGCTCAGTAATGGTGGTCTTTATCACCGATTATTGATTGAATTTATGCCCAGATGAGTTAAAAATAAATAAGTATTTGTGTTTTATAAATGGTATGCACATCTGTGCATTATTTTAAATTATCTTTATGTTCTTGTATTTGTTATTTTGAATCTTCTATTTTTGTAGTTCCTTTTCTTATTAATTAAAGGCTTTCATTACACATAAGTAAACTATTTTTTCGATGTTTTTGATGTGGTTTGGTTGTAATCATTTCCACAGGTCTTAGCGCTCTTATATGGTGTCTTATATGGTATCTTATAAGTCTTTACCTCACCAAATATTAAAATTAAGCCCATGTTCTTGTCCAATGAAAATGTTTCAAACTTGTGGTACGGTATATGTTAAAATCAGAAATCTTTAACTTGATGGAGTATCAAGGATGTAGTATTTTAAGGTTCTTTTAAATTGAAATGCTTTAAGAAATAGATTATCTAGAAATATTGGTCTTATAGATTTGAAACTTGATATTTAGTGTTCAGATAGATATTTTGACTTTTCCAAAAGACAGTTTAAGTTTCTAACTTCCCTTTAGAAACAACATTGGCCCTAAGAGTAAGAGCCTGCGTTGTGTTGGACTAGCTATGAGTGAATCTTTCAGAATCTATATCCCATTCCTTTGGTAAAAAATAAAAGAAAAATTTAAGTCTCATTATCATCTAAGTACTGTTTGTAAGCAGTAGAGGAAAAAAAGCCAGAAAACCTGTTTTATCAGAGGAGGCCTTCTGTGTTTGTGTTGAAACTAAACCAGATTAGCTTACCCTCCCTTCCTGCCTACCTCTTTCATGACTCTCGGAAGGCTTTTCCATTACTTTTCTGTCAAACAAGAGGTATTTCTATATTGCTGCATTTGTTTGTGAGATTTTAAACTTAGGTACAAAATTTAAAATGAAATGTTATAGTAACCAAATAATGCAAATAAATTACCGTATTTTCCGGCGTATAAGACGACCCTCAACTTTTCCAGTTAACATATAGAATTTGTGCTATACTCTCCGTATAAGACTACCCCTTTTCCAACGTACACTACCGGTAAATAAAAAAACATCAGATTTGATTTCAATATAGAAATTTTTAATTAAAATGCTTATGACATCATGGTACTTAGCATGAAGTGTTTGTTCAGTGCGGCCACCTCTCCTCCGTCCCTCTCTCCTCCTTGCTGCCATATTCCCGGCGTATAAGACGACCCCCGACTTTTAAGAAAGATATCAGGTGCTAGAAAGTCGTCTTATACGCCGGAAAATACGGTA
>KZ308446.1:118183-131982 GCA_000376725.2 Ladona fulva
AAAAGTGCTTCAACAGCTGAGGTCATTTTGCACTTATGAGCTCCAGCCAGGAATCAAACCTGGCACCGCTTTCATCTAAGTCAAGCATGTTATCCACATGAACATTCGGGAGCCCGTAGAAAGATAACAGGTTAAATGTTTGTAGGTGAATGCAGAATAGTGGGTATAATAGGAAGGAGAATAATGTTGGCATAAAATTTGTATGGAGGGAACCAAGAATGGCAGGAATATGCATAAAAATATAATTTTTACCTTGACTCATGTGTTTGAATGTAATGGTTTCAAATAAGGATTATTTATTCCCTTCAGTAATTCCTGTTAATTTTCATTTTTATAGCTTAGTGTTTCTGTAAAGTCTCATTGATTGTTTGGATTTCATTTTTAGCTAAGCAAGAGAGCTTCAGCCGAAGCAATGGAAGAGGATCGCTTGAAATGGATTCAGGAAGAAGAGGAAAGGATAGTAAACATGAGAGAATCATCAAAGAGATTTCAAGAGCTGCAACTGCAGCAGCAATCGATGCTTGAGAAAAGGGAGACTTTCCTGAAAGAAAAATTAGCTTTAGAAAAGCAGAAGTCGAAGGTTTTCATAATATATATTTCATATTAAATCAAATGTTTATATTAGTCATAACTCATTATAAATATTTTTCTTACCAATGTATTTTATAATTGTAGAGCATGCATAAAGTCAGTGCAAGAATATTGCATTTAGATGATGTAATGAAAGAGAAATCCACACATCTAGAGAAAACTGCCAATCAAGATGAAAAGGAAGCTTTGAGGCTTGAAATACAAAATCTGCGGCGCACAAGGGATTGTCTCACCAGTCAGCGTTATAAACTTGATGAAAAATACCAAAAGGTATTGTATATAACTGTTGGACTTTGAGCTAGTTAATTAAGATGGTCTGCAGGAACAAAATTTAAAATTCCGTAATTTTTTACTCCTATTATACTATTGATTGCATTCATGATTTGAAATGATTTTAGATGGCTGATTCTCTTTTCTTTAGGAGAAAACGTTGACATCGGCTGAGGAAAGAAAGCTTCTAGAACTTGATGAAGCATTAGAAGCTATTGATGCAGCTATTGAATATAAGAATGAGCTTATATGTGGTAGAGAAGGCAAATTAGGTTGTGTGAAGAAAACAGGAGATGAGGTAGCAATTTAGCCAAACTTTCTTGATTCAAAGAGATGATTGTTTTTTTGATTCGTCTTTTAATATTTCTTGATTCGTCTTTTAATATTTTATTTATTGAAATGCCTATTTGTGTAGGAGGAAGATTTGCTGATGGCAAGATTAATGAGCTTGTCTCCAGTGGAAACAAGAACTTTGTTGTATAAGTACTTTCAAAGAGTAATTGATCTGAGGGAAGGAGGAAGGAAGATGGAAGTGCAAATTGCAGAATTGGATGTAAGTCAGTTAAAAATGACTTAATATTATTCATTAAGTCAAGAAGTGTTGAAACCTATAAATGTAATTTCCATTGCCCATATATAATCAGCTGTATATCTATAGATTATTCACATTAACATAGCTGATGACAACTTGTGAGAGAGAAAAAAGAGGAGGTGAGGGATATTTGCTTGCTGTGAAAGCTGTTTGCTCCCCTCTCAGAAAGTGCTGCCTCCCATATTTTCAGAGTTGTACCAGACCCCCCTGTATCATTGAATAAAATTTGAAATGATGTTAAGGGTTGAATTCCTACATTTTAGGAATTATTATTTCTATTATTATTATAATCTCTACATTATAGAATTTCTCAATTTTAGAAATAACCCAAGTTACAACCTATGTTTTTTAATTAAGTGTTAAAAACTTGCTGCTAGATAGGCATGTTATCTGGATTTATTGCAACTTACAACAATTTGTATATGGTGGTACCCTTATACCATGGTTACATACCATAGAGAGTAGTATTGTGCAGTTTCTTAAGCTCTAAAAACGGCAGCAAAATATATCCTTAAGAAATATCACACAATCCATTATTGAATATTGAAGTTTTTGGAAGAGCCAACATTAATAGAAGATGTATATAAAAATTGTTTTGGTGATAGAGATTGCCATTCAAATTCATTCAGTGTGTCAAAGGATCACCATAGAAACTGTAGATGTAGCTATCGGTTTTACATGACCAGGCTTAAAATGTGAGGTGAATGAATAAGGTGATATGCTTATCTGAAGAATTCTAAAGCAGAGGGTGTTGCTCCAACAGCAGCGGCAGAAAATTTATTCTATTTGATTTGGTATAGACTATCGTGAAACAGTGTCACAGTTGTTTGTATTTGTGTGAAGAATAAGTAGAAAAACAAAAGTTTTTGTATGACATTATCTCCATTAATTAATTTTCAGTTGCAATTTGAAGCTTGCCTACTGACTTTTTCCTGTAGCATTTATCCTGAAGGAAGCAGGTTTTTACCTTCAAGAGTTGAAGACCACATTAACCTTCTTACTACTAGACCCTATCAGATGGTAAATGGGAAAACTGTCAGAGCTTTGGAAGATGGAGAGCTGTATATATTAGTGATGGCAAATGCGACTCATTTTAGTGAGTCACCTCACAGGTCACAGCACCCTTTAAAGAGCCGCTCACACTATGCGACTCACTGGGAGTCGTTTTCGGGGGGGGTCGTTAGATCCTACAAATCGTCATTCTTTGAAAGAAGGTTCATTAAGTACAGATCAATTGATGAAGCATCATGATTTATTACAAAATAATTCACAAACAGATATCATATAAAAAATAAATTAACACAAATTAAACCTACAAACTAGTGTGGAAATGAAGAGGCGCATTTATGATATGTTTACCCAAAAAAAGTAAGCAACGGTAAATATTCTGAGAGAAATGAGTCATTTAAATTTTAAATAATAAAAAATAATAACAAAGTTAAGAAAATGTGATTATGTAATATAAAGGTAAAATAGAAAATAACGGGAGGGTAGCGATCATACCTTACAAAGTCTGCATCGTATAGTAGATCTGAAGTCACTCTATAAAATCTAGTGGATAAGCAATACCTTCGAGTTAAGAACGAATATTGACTTCGTTCTCACTGTCACTTTTTGAACTCAAATCTCTCAAATCGAATCACTGGCAAAGAATACCTCCGAAATATATTCTTTGAAGGAAATGTCTTTTTTAATACTAACATTTATTTTAGCACCAAATCTAAGAAATATACACCAAAATGCTACGATCAAAATTACAGGTTAGGAAAATATGACCAAAAATCACTGCATGAGGGAAGCTATTTTAGCATGGCTCTGTGAGGATAAAATTCTCCTCAACTACGGCTGCTCGGAAAGATTCGGAGATCCCTCCAATCATCGAGAGAGTGTCGGTATTCATAGGATTTTTCGGTCAAAGAGAGTACAATTTCCTTGAAAGATTGTCCTTATACTTGATGAAGTATTGTTTTAAACAGTAGCATCGTAAATCTTTCCGAGAGGCTTCGGATGTACATAGCGAAGGCCTTTCATATGTGCCCATGCGAGCGCGATACTCTCTCACAGTAAATAAACAGAGCACCCCTTCCAGCAAAACTTATAAGGTTTTACGTTCCATTTATCAAGTCCATGATTCCTTGGGATTTTTCCTGGGTGCGCACCATCTTGCGCAAAATCACCTTTACCAGTTTTCCTGCGTTTACAACCTGAAGGGGATATCATTTCCATCACTTTGTGTGGTCGGTGCTTCTATGAAGCCGAGACCACGAACGATGCCACCATGTGGACGAACTCGCAAAGTCCTTGCCCATAAAGTCTCCCAAATGGCTTGGAGAAATGTTCTGCCGGGATAGCTCAACGGACAGAAACTCGCAACGTCCTTGCCCACAAAGTATCCCGAATGGCTTGGAGAAATGTTCTGCCGGGATAGCTCAACGGACAGAGCACCTGACCGGCAATTGGGAGACCTGTGTTCGATTCCCGGTCCCGTCAGACTTTTTGAAGTCTATTCTTCCTTGGGACGTTAAAGATTTGTTGAAGAAATGAAGAATTACGCCGGACTTGATAATAGATACGTTTGATGGCGTTAAGGGTTAATAATAACTTTGAAAGCACGAGTAAATATAAAGTTAGGAAAGAGAGAGAGAGAGCGGAATAAGTCTTGTACATACGAATAAATAGTCATTTGTGGAAAAAGCCGTGAGCGAAGAGAGAGCAGTGTGCACAAAGAGTCGTGTGCGAAGAGTGAACTGTGAGCAGTGAGAGAGTCGCATTCGAAGAATGAGTTGTGAGCGAAGAAACAGTTGTATGCGGAGAGAGAGCTGTGTGGGCCAAGTGAGTCGCGTGAGAGGAGGGAGTCGTTTAAGGGGAAGGAGTCGCGACTCACCAAATACGACTCCCATGCCTCACAGCTCTTTCTGCTGAGTCGCTCATTTGAACTGACTCGCTCACACATTGGCCATCACTAGTATATATGTTAGCACATGAGTGTGAAATAAGTGGGCCAGCATATCAGCCTTGGCAGTTTATGTGGTGTGATAAAAATAAGTGGATTTTTTTCATTTCTGGGACTATAATTCCAATTGTCAACATTTTTTTCTGTGTATTGGTACACATGTCCTTAATGTACATTGTTAAGGGCAGCCATTTTTAAAGCTTAGTCTATTGTTTGCAGTCAAAAAGGTTAGACGTGTTTAACTGTGATCGGCGATTTTTGACTTACAGCAAAAATAGAACAAAGAATTAGCATTAAATTCTGTGTTAAAATGGAATAAAGTGCCACACCACATTGGAAATGTTAAATGGGTCTTTTCGCGAATATTCAGTGAATAAAATGAGCATTTACAAGTGGTACAAACGTTTTCAAGAGGGTTGTGAAGACACTGAAGATGATGAGCGCCGTGGAAGTCCCAGCACATCAAAAGCCGATGATAGCGTCGAAAAGGTGAAGAAAATGATTATGGAAGATAACTGAATCACAATCAGAGAGATTGCTTATGAGGTTGGCATATTATTTGGCTCATGCCAAGCAATTTTTACGATGTTCTTGGCGTGAAACAGGTGGCAGCAAAATTTGTTCCAACATTGTTTTTTGACCAAAAGCAGCACATTGCTCAAGGGTTGGTGAATGAAGCCAATGATGATCCAGAACTTATTAAATGGGTCATAACTGATGACAAAACATGGGTGTACGGGTATGACATCAAAACTAAGGCCCAGTCATCCCAATGGAAACTTCGTGAAGAACCGAGACCGAAGTATGTCAAGTTCGATCGAATGTGAAAGTTCTGCTCACAGTTTTCTTTGATTTCAGTGGGATAGTGCATCATGAGTTCTTGCCATCAGGTCGTACGGTTGATAGGGAATATTACCTGGCAGTTCTATGCTGTTTGCATGAGGCAATCTGAAGAAAATGATCGGACCTTTGGCAAAACAATTCATTGCAATTGCACCACAATAATGCACCAGCTTACACCTCACTGCTTTTTTGTGAATTTTTTTGCAAAAACCAACACCATCATGATGCTTCAACTATTGTATTTACTGGACATAGCCCCCTGTGATTTTTCCTATTCCCAAAACTGAAAAAAACCTTGAAAGGACGATATTTTGGCAACATTGACGAGATCAGGACAGAATCGCCAATCACAGTTAAACTTGTGTAACCTTTCTGAATGTGAACAATAGACTAAGGTTTCAGAATGGCTGCCCTTAGCAATATGCATTAGGGACATGTGTATCAATACACAGGAAAATTTTTCTGATAATGGGAATTATATAGTCCTTTAAAAATGCTGATTATATTGTTTCGTGTTCCGTGAAGTCCGGAAGGATCGTCGAGAAAGAAGACAACACAAGATTTTTTAAAACCAATAGACTCCTTTATTTTCAAAGTAGTTACTTTACAGTGAGTCCAACGCCGCGACCACGCTCGACACCGTTCTTCTTCCGCTGTCTGCTTTTCTCCCAAGGACTTCTCTATTGCGGTCCGCTCCCTGTGACGACCGGAAGACCAATCTCGAGCTCTCCTCGAGCACCCTCCTTTTATCCTCCTATCTCCGAGTCGAGAATGTTCCCGAAGCTAGGAGAACCGGTCAAATTGGGCTTGGAGGCACCACACAGCCCCCAGCAAAATTAGGCAGTTCGCCTTGACTATTGTTGGGTACCACTATAGGGTGCCAGCCTGTTTACATCTACCGCTTTCATTTTTGCCTTGGGGCTCCTTTGTATACTAAGTCGTTAATTCTTTTTACGATCTTGTATGGCCCCTCCCAGTTTGGCTGTAGTTTGGGCGATTTCCCTTTTTTTCGACGCGGGTTGAAGAGCCACACAAGACTTCCTTCCGTAAATTCACCAAATTTGCCTGGGCATCATATCGGCTTTTCATCCTCTCCGAGGCTATGCGAAGGTGTTGCCGTGCATGGCGATGAATGTACGCCATCCGCCCTACTAGGTAGTCACTTGTACACATTTCTGTCCGGGACGACTGAATTCTCTATCGCAAGGTAATCTAATCTCGCGACCAAATATCATCTGCAATGGAGTTTCTCCCGTGGACTCATGAACAGCGGCCCGATACGCTAACAAAAATAAAGGTATGTGCGTATCCCAGTTATCTTGGCGTTCATCGACGACTTTAGTCAGATGAGACACTAACGTATGGTTGAACCATTCCACCATGCCATCTGACTGTGGGTGGAGAGGGATAGTACGAGTCTTCGGCATGCCCAAGATCCGGCACATCCCTTGGAAAATTTCAGATTCAAAATTACGACCTTGGTCTGTGTGTATTTCCTTAGGAACTCCATCCCGGCTAACCCAGTTTGCCATCAACGCCTCTGCGACGGTGTGAGCCTCTTGATTGGGTATTGCGAAAGCTTCTGGCCATTTTGTAAAATAATCAATTGCTACTATGATGTATTTGTTGCCGCCATTGGTCCTAGGAAATTTTCCAGCAATATCCACTGTGATCCTCTCAAAAGGAACCCCTACATCATAGGTTTTCAACTTGCCCCTAGTTCTTTTACACGGCCCTTTAGCAGCGGAACATTTGTCACACTGTCTGCACCATCGCTCGACATCTTCCCTGCAGTGGACCCAGTAGAAACGTTCTCTAGCCTTCGCCAGAGTTTTATTAATGCAGAGGTGTCCACCAGATGCTCCCCCATGTATCTCCTCCAGAACTTCTTCCACCATACACTTTGGAAGTATCAGTTGCATCATACAAGACCTACCATCCGCTGATTCCCAGTGCCGTTTAAGCAGTCCACTTTCAATTGACAGAGAATTCCACTGTGCCCAGTAGCACTATACCCCCTTGCTTCTGTCAGATATGTCCTCCCAGGCTGGCCGTGCACCTCCTATTTTCCACCCGAGAATGGGACCAATATCATGGTCATCTTCTTGCACCTTTTGTACCTCTTTCTTGAGCCATTTATCTGGCGTTTGAAGCTGCACTCTTTTAACCACAACTCTTTCTTCCTTATCCTCAATCCATTGACATTGACGACAATCGGTTATACATGGGTGATGTGAGAGTGCGTCAGCATTTTGATGTGCCTTTCCCTTCCGATGTGATATAGAGAATTGGTAATTGTGTAGTTGCTCAAGCCATCGGGCAACTTGGCCCTCTGGGTTTTTCAGCTTCAATAACCACTTTAGTGCCACGTGGTCCGTTATAATGGTAAACGGCCTTCCATAAAGATAATGATGAAAATGCTGCACTGCCTGCACCGCCAGCAGTTCCAAGCAGGTAGTGCAATAATTACATTCGGGCTTGCTGAGTCCTTTGCTGAAAAATGCAATGGTGAATTCCTCTCCCCCTTGCTGCTGTGATAATACCGCACCTATAGCAGTCTGGCTAGCAACTAGCAAAATTCTTAACAATTAACCACTTATTTGATCCCCATCAATCCGGCTTTAGACACCACCACTGCAACCGCCCTTATTGCAGGTCCTTACTGCAACCGCCCTTAACCTGCCTTGGTGCAGGCCACGATTCGCCAGCTCCGCCCAAAGCTCTTTTACATTGAGGTCCATAAGTGTCCTGCCAGTGCCGTTCATCTCGACGGATCCCACTTCTGACACCAATTTGTCAGAAGGATTGTCGAGAAAGAAGACGACACAAGATTTTTTTAAACCAATAGACTCCTTTATTTTCAAAGTAGTTACTTTACAGTAAGTCCAACGCCGCGACCACGCTCTCTGTGACACCATTCTTCTTCCGCTGTCTGCTTTTCTCCCAAGGACTTCTCTATTGCGGTCCGCTCCCTGTGACGACCAGAAGACCGATCTGGCCGCTCTCCTCGAGCACCCCCCTTTTATCCTCCTATCTCCGAGTCAAGAATGTTCCCGAAGCTAGGAGAACCCGTCAAATTGGGCTTGGAGGCGCCACAATATTTTATCTCACCACGTACATGCACAACCTAAAAGCTGGTATATTAGCCTGCTGTCAGTGAAAGGGTTAAAAGTCATTTTATCAATTTCTTATGCTGATGATGAATTATTTCCTTACCCTTGTGTTAGTTTTAAGTATGTAATAATATTAATATTCTATTTGTTGTTATAAATTGAGGTAACTCAAGACTGACTTAGATGTAATTATGTTCATGCCAGGTTCCTTTGTGTTTTTGCTTTTCTGCTTTTCTAATCCTCAACCTACTCTTGACCTCTTTACAGCAAATATTTCCCAAAGTCAGTCGTATTAAATGTAAATTGTCTAAATGACTAATTTCCTTGTAGTAATATAAGTCATACCAACACTTCTGATACAGAAGTCTGAAACAACCTTGCCTTAATTTTGCAAGCTTGTTTCACACTTCTATAACTGTAACTGAAGTTTAATTCAAATGCATTCCTTTTAGGGGAAAATGATGTTATAATCTTTTGCCTCCTAATGATTCATAAGTGTTTTGATCTAGTAATTATTTTTCATTTATAATCTCCATAATTTTTGCATTGGATTCTCTTCATATTTCTGATGGGAATATTTAGAGCTCAATAAATTCATTATCATTGCAGTCTCAAACAGAAGCTCAGTCATGGAAGATTCATGCACTGAGTAATGCACTACAGCAAGCACATGTGGAAATAGATCAGAGAATAGTGCTGATGCAGAAAGAACACCAAGAAAGGGTTCATCTTCTTTTGAGGCACTTTGCAGAAGAATCCAGTGGTGGATCTGGTGCAGATTCTAGTGCTGTATGGGATCTCAAGAATCAGCTTATCAAATCAAAAAGAGAGAATAAGCATCTTAAGAAAAGAATGCTTGAAATAGAGTCTGCTTTACAGTTAACAAATGCAGGTAAGACTCATTTCCTCTTTTAGATACCCTGAGAATAGTTTTATTATTTTTAAGGATTGAGTTTTGCTGATTTTGCAGCTACAATCTCATGTTCTCTGCATAAGTTTAAATAAATAAAATTCCTGGCATTCCTCTGAGATAAAAGCATTGACTAAACTTAATCCTTTTAATAATATTGGGGTAGGAATTATTTACCTTGTAAATATCTTTTGATTGTCCATTTTTAAAGGGTTTGCTGATTCAAATCCTTATTCTTTGCTGGCTATTAATTTCAAAACCTTAAGTTATAACAGCTTACTGATGCTTCTCTGTAAAGATGTTTCTGATACTGGATGTTTCCCTATCACCATCATCATCATCAGTAAAGTAATAATAGGTAAATAGGCAATAAAGAAGTAAATTTTGCTATTTGCATTTGTCATTCTTAATTTCATATGAACGCAGCTTTGCCTAAAGTAATCAATTCTGATTAAGAAAGATAGCATCAGTGAATAAATATGTTTCACTAAATTGCTTCTTGAATGAAAATCATATTTCCTCTTATTTTTTTCAGCCTATGAAGGACGTAGTCTGCATTTTGAAGGTGCAGTCCCTCAACATAACTTGATGAAGAGACTGCAAGCTCCAGGGACTGTTTCTGCTCCTACTACCAAAGTTACCAGACAAAGAAATAAGCTTATTATTCAGCAACAAAAGACTAAATAGGTCATGGATTTCATAATACTTGAATTGCTTTAAATTGAAGAGCCCAAAATAAAAAATTAACAATTTTTTATTTTGTGCTCTTCAAGTCTTCTTCTTAAGCCTTTGCTAAGTCTGTGAATGTTCTGCTGTTGATCTTAAAGAACCTCAAGAATTAGCACGACTTCATATTATAGTGTCAAAGAATGAATGTGTACATTTTCAAATAATTTGTACAGATGTTTGTGGACTAAAGTCTGAAATTATGTGAGCGTGAAGTGTTATTTAACACATTTTATAGGTATATACAAGCAATACATTTACAAGCATCAAAATCTGTATTTGCCAGTTAATAGCCATGTAACCTAAAATGTTTTTACAGGGTGAAATTTCATAATTGTTTNGTTGATTCCAGTTTTGATGAAGAGATGAGGTCGTTAAGAAGGGTAATTTGGAAGTCAATTTTTTCAGGAGTGATTGGTTCTTCAATTATGGGATAGTAGGCTATATATTTTTTAATTATATTGAAGAATTTGTTCCAGTCTATTGAGGTTGCAGGAGGATTGTTATGATTTGAAGGTTGACCAGAGATAATGCAAGTTATAGGAAAATGATCAGAACTGAGAGTTTCATGAACGATGGGGTGTGTTAATTTAGAAAAGTTGTTGCATATGGCAAAGTCAAGGAGATCTGAAGATTTGCCATTATTAAAAGTGGCAGCGAATGGAGAAAGGATGTTTAAGTGACATGTTTGCAGGAAGTTGAAAAGTGTTTGACCATTTGTATTTAATTTGCTGGAGCCCCAGGTGTAGTGCTTGCTATTCCAGTCTCCAATAAAAATAGCAGGTTTTGGGTAGGAGGAAATAAAGGAAAGATCTTTTGAAGAGAGGCGGTTGTTTTTAACGTAGACAGAATACAGATGAGTGGGTGTGTTGTCAATGATTATTTCGATACCAATAAGATCAATGCTTGAGAGGTTGGGTATAGGAAGAGTGAGGAATTGAAGAGATTTATGAATAAGTATAGCTAAACCGTTGGAACAGGAGCCGGTGTCAAGGCGAGCAATGTGATATTCAGGAGTGAATAATTTTTGAAGAGGGTTGAGACGGGTTTCTTGTAAGAAAGCTAATTGAATATTGAGATTATTACAGAGGTTAATGAATTCATGAATTTTAGGTTTTAGACTGCGAGCATTCCAAGAAATTATGTTAATTGAGGAAGCCATTGATGAGAGTGAATGCCTCAGTGAAGAAGGTGAAAATTTTATCTTTAAGGGTAGGTGCGTTGAAAACTTTTTGCAAAGAGGTGATGATATTTTGGAAGAGTTGTGGAAAGTTAAAAGAGGAGGAGAAAGGTTGAGGAGTAGGAGTAGTTGATTGAGCAGAGTTGGTCTGATTAGAAGCCGGAGGAGAGTTGTTGTTGCGGACAGCAGATGCATAAGTTGAACTGGTAAGATTAGGAAATACTTGTTCAGAGGAGAAGTCAGATATTGGTTGCGTGTTTGCCAGAAGACGATTATCCTTAGTTTTGGTGACGATGTTGCGTTTCAACTCCTTGAATTTTGGGCAACCTTTGTAGGTAGAAGAGTGGTTGCCACTGCAATGAATGCAGCAAAGTTGGACATCAGAAGAAGCAGAGCAATTTTTTAGAATGTGGGGACCACCACAAACAGAGCATTTGGGAGTGACGTGGCAAAAATTGCGGGTATGGCCAAATTCTAGACAGTTAAAACATTGGGTGGGTTCCAAATTTTTTGTAAAAGTTCTAATTTCGACAGCCACGTCAGCAAGTTCTGAAAGAGATCTGAATTTATCTAAGTCATTTACAGGGGAAAGAGTAATTTTAAAAACTGGGATTTGTCGTCGGGAACCATGCGCTTTTCCCTCAGCTAATTCTGAAGGAGTGGGTTTGGTGGTAAACATAGGGATTAGTGATACAACATCAAAACCGAGAGAAGCAAGTTCGTCCTTAACATCATTAAGATTGACATTCACAGGTAAATGCTTAATAATAAAGTCAGAATTACGATTATTTGGTAACTGATAGGTAAAAAATTGTAAATCCTCTTTTTTGAGAAAGTCAAAAGCAATACGGTAATCTGTAATAGATGTGAATTTAATTAGAATGATATCGGAACTGACCAGGTTGCACACAGGCGGATATTGAGTTAAGTTCTTCAATTTTCTAATCACTTTCGGCCAGTCTGAGAACAGTTTCATCTTGAGGGAAGGAATTTTAGGAGGGGAAGGATTGGAGGTAGAAGAGGAAGATGGTTGAGGAGGTGCTGCATCCCTGGAAGAGTCGGTGGAGAGGGGGGCAAAGAAATTGGAGCAGGTTGAGGAGGTTGATGCGGAAAAAACTTGCGCTTCGTAGCCACAGATTGAAATTCTGATTTGTTAGGGCGTTTAGGATAAGGAGAGGAAGTAAGGATGGGGTTAGCACCCGCGTTACTCACCTCAGGATCAGATGGAATCAGTGTTGTGAAAGGGGTGATGGTAGCCTTCGATACGTCTGGTGGGAGGTTGTCCTTCACACGTTTTAGCAGCTCGAAGGCATCTCTGGTCTTGAAGATGACGTGGGAAAGAGCAAAATCTTCATCAGCATCTGGTGGTAGTGAAGATGCGGCGGTGTCGTCTACTTCCATGGTGAAATTGGGGCAAACCCCTAAGGGATCTTCCCCTGACCTCGCCTTGGGGGATCTTCTTGCACGCATTGCTTCAAGCATTGATCCGCTTGCTAGGGCTGTCAGGCTCCACCCAAATTATTAGGCCCTTAAAAGGTCCGGGTAGCCCTGAGAAGGGCCGTTGTCTCCCCGGGAGGGGAGGTTAATTTGAGGGAGTTACATTTAAATGTTTAACGAATTCCACGCCCATCCCGAAGTCAAATTCACCAACATCCTTCATCCAAACCTATTTAACAACACCTCTTTCACCACCAACTCTAACCAAGTTACAAACATCATTGAAAATCTCAACACCAAAAAAGCCCCCGGTCATGATCAATTTTATAACAGAATTTTAAAAATCATTGCAAAAATCCCACCCTTCCTCTCCAAAATTGTCGATATCTTTAATGCTTGCCTTGAAATTTCCCCTCTGATTGGAAAATTGGTACTGTCGTCGTTATTCCCAAACCTGATAAAGATCCTTCACTAGTCAACAATTATAGACCCATCACCCTCCTCTCCAAAGTCTTAAAGAGCGTAATCCTCTCCTTTCTCAACCACCACGTCTCCACTAACAACATCCTCATCCCTCACCAAATGGGCTTCACGAAGGATCTTGCAACCACTCACCAACTACTCCGACTAACTGAAACTATTACCCAAGGATTTGCTAAAGGGAGAAAAACATCACAAATGCTATTTTTTGACATCAATAAGGCCTTCGATAGTGTGTGGCACGATGGGCTAATATTTAAACTTGTTAAACTCAGATTCCCTACGCCCCTATGCAAACTAATCAAAAACTTTTTATCCGAACGCAGAATCAAAGTCAAAATTAATAGCACCCTTTCAGAATTAAAACCAATTTCAGCTGGTGTCCCCCAGGGAAGCATCCTAAGTCCCCTTCTCTTCAACCTCTTTATTAATGACATCCCTTCCTCTGATTCTATCTCCCTGTTTCTATATGCCGATGATTTAACCATTTCAGCCACCTCCTTCTCTTCCGACCTTGCTATTATTAAATTAAACGATTACATGACCAAACTTTTCAACTGGACCTTCGAATGGCGCCTTGCCATTAATCCAGCAAAATCTATTCACTTAGAATTCAAAAGGAAGTGCAGGAAGTCAGCTTCCCTCCAAGTAATTTACAATGGCACAATAGTCCCCACTGCTAAATCCACCAAATACCTTGGTGT
>KZ308446.1:167388-285159 GCA_000376725.2 Ladona fulva
GTCTCACCTTGGCAGTCCTCCCATCGCAAAAACAGGCGAGAAGAAATTATGATCGCTCGACTCAGAATAGGTCACTGTGTTTTGACGCACTCATTCCTCTTTACGGCTGGTGATCCTGCACCTATGTGCATCAAATGTAACTCCCAACTTACCGTCAAACACATACTTACTGATTGCGAGCAGTATCGTATCCTGAGGAACAAATTAAACATCAGTGGTGAACTCAGAGAGGTTTTAGGAAATGACTCTGGTAAACTTGATATAGTATTAAAATTTTTCAGGGAAGCGGGCTTATATAAACATGTATGAGACTGCTGCTCTTCTTAAGAAAGCTTCCTGCTCTACGTTATAAGTGAAAGCTTTTATTAATTGGTTTTAACTTTTATTGGTTTTAACTTTATATCAGTTTTTAACTATTTATTGGTTTTAACTTTATATCAGTTTTTAACTATTTATTGGTTTTAACTGTGTACTAGTTTTAACCATTTATCCATTATTTATCTTACAATTTAAATAGTTATTGCATAGCTATTGGTTTTAACTATTTATTTGTTATTTTCCTCAAAGTCTAAAGAGTCACCGCGTATATGTTGAATGTCTCTCTACCAAGGAGACAAAATAACCGGTATGTTTATTTCAAGCGTTGGCGCAAATAACCTTGAGGTTGACGCGCCTTAATTCTAATTCTACTACCAATTATACAAGCTAATAGCAGTAGGTACTTCTCACAGAGCTGACTTAGGAATGAGGCACTCTGGGTAGGGAGAAGGAATGAAGAAACCATTTACTCACCGGAAAGTGTGTGTCCTTCAAGAAGTCTTTCCAGTCGTTGCAGAGAATTTTTTCTATGATACCCAACCGAAAACGTCGAGGTGAAACACTATTCTTGAGAGGAAATCAGAGTAAGTCTATGCTTTTCTAGTTTAAATTGAATATGTTGTGTTGTTACCTGTAATTCTGACGGCCCAGATCGAAATTAATGGTGATAATTTGTGTAATTTTCCCTCCATTCACTCTCAGGTTCTATATTTCTTACACTACCTGAAATCTAAGAATCCAGTGAGAATATGATAATCCTATTCGTAGTTTATCACAAATAACACATACCATAGCTTTGTGTTTAGCAGTGATCGTTTTACAGTAAACCCACGCCAACTAACATTATGAGATTACGCTTCTCAGTAAGATTCCTGACTCGCGTAACGATATCTGATACTGTGTTCCTTTCAGCGGGCATATATTCCGAAGTGCCGCCCCTAGTAAATTATTAACATTATTATTTGTTATTCGATTAAAGATATTTTGGAACTATAAAAGGGAATTCACATAGATAAGAACATCTAATTCTGATTTAAAAGTCAATAGTAAATCAAAACTAATTAAACAAATTTTCTAATTTTAAGACAAGAAAATGTAATTTAATTCAGGATTTTTATTAGTAGTAGTAGTGTTAATGTTTATGGGTGCATCAATAGCATAGGTTATTTGCACCAGAAACAAATATTGATTCATGAGCAGAGTAGATTAACAAAGATTTGGTTTTATTTGGACATGTATTAATTGCCGAAAGTTACATAAAATAGCTACAGCAATTATGGCTTCCATTAAGATAGATGTGGCTTATAAGTTTAGTTTCCTTTATAATCTTCTTTATCAAGCTTTCGTCATTATTTAAAATGACCTTCAGGCTCCCCTGAATGCTTAGTCTCTCGTGTAGCCTGGTATTTGTCACATTCTATCAAGGTATATGCGGCCGATAGCAGGTATGGCAGACCTCGATTTTATAGTGTTCAAACAAAAAAAACCTAAAGAATCATTCTCAGCAGCCGTGGAATCATGGCGACGACGTTGTGGGAAATATGTAAGTCTTCACGGAGATGGCATAGGTAAGTCATAGAAGTTTCAACTTTCTGGAGCTAGTACTTTTTCAAAAAAACATTAAGAGACCTTAAACGCACTTCGTATAACAATGTGAATGATTTTCCTCGGCGGCGTTGATATTGGCGTGGGTGCTGGTGTGCCGTTCTTGTCACAGACCTCTTCATTAATGACTAAAAAGAAATGCGTATACTAAGGAAATAAGTGAATCATTTGGAACGTTTAATTACACGTATCTTGAGAGGTGGTTTTTATGGGTATTTTACTCCACTTCTGTTCGTTCACGAGAATCTTCTTGGAGAGTAACCTCTCCAATGCAATTTCATTCTCTTATAAAGTAGGTATGAATAAAATAAAAAGTGACGAAAGTATTAAGTGAAGTGTAAATCTGTACCGTACGATTATTCATTGTAATTAAATTAGGTGTCACTTTGTTCGGAGAAGTTTTACCCAAATAAGGCTCTTTTTAGCATAAACTCGTCTGACCTTTTCTGGTTTTCCAAAATTAACAAAAAGAGAAAAAAGTGGGTTGAGGGGAAAATTAAGATTAACTGAGGAAAAATACAAGTTTCGAAAAACTCATGCGGAATAGGATATGGTTATCCAATTGTAATGCAAAAAAATCGAAATAAGATAATTAAGGGTTAATTTTTCAAAAAGAATTATGCTAAAAAAAATTAATTATAAAGGGTCATTCCATGTCAAGTGGACCAATGGTCCTCCAGTACGACATCAGTTTTTATCAACATTTATTCTCAATGAACAAGTATTACATCCATTTTTTGTTTTTGTCAACTTTGAGACATCTCAGGCAATATTCTTCTGAGGAAAACAAAACTTGTTATTCTTACTGAACTTTCGTTGCTCTATTACACAAAATAATAAGGAAACTTTCATGAGCGAATACCACGCAGAAAGTTTGAAGCAAATTCGGTCCAAAAAATTATGGCTCGAAAAAAATTTTAAGTTTGGCATTTTATATCTTTGGAAATAAACATAAGATGAACTTAAACTTCGTGCCTCGAAACTAAGTAATACAAGGTGTTCGAATTAAAAGTTTCATTTCGCTAGTGCTTTCCATTAGTTAACAAATTGAGTATAAATATTACGAATTTCGTAATATTTCTTCTCTAAAATTGGTCACTTGACATGGAATGGCTATGAATCTCGGCCGCCTCCCTAAAATTGATCGAGCCAACCTTATCTGATGCTCGTCACTTTTCCTCACGAACTCTCACACTAATAACGCGTTCTACCAGTTGCATCGGTTACATTGAGTGAGAATAAAATGGGATTTGTTCTAATTAAGTATAATTGGATGGAATTTGCTCTCCTTCGTGCTATATCGATGATAAACTATTTGAATAAAGGCAGTGCGCCACTTAAATGCGCCTTTATGGTTTCATTTCATTCCCCACCTATATTCAAAAACATCTTTTCATCCCCTTAAAATTTTTCAGACCCTTTAGATTTGTTTCGGGATGGACGAGTGGTGTTAGTGCAATTCACCCTTACTTCCTCGGCGTTGGTGTAGTCTGGCTGCGACTTTCGAAGCAGAGGGACGTGAAGAACGGTCGCTGAGGATTGCGAAGTTAAGACCAAACCTCGATTTCGGTGAGAATCATCAGTTATAGTTATTAATTTCTTCCATTTTCGCTTTCTAAGTGATGTTGAGTCTATCAAATATATATTTACAAAATGTACTTAAAACACCATAAAAATTATACAAGCTAATAGCAGTAGGTACTTCTCACAGAGCTGACTTAGGAATGAGGCACTCTGGGTAGGGAGAAGGAATGAAGAAACCATTTACTCACCGGAAAGTGTGTGTCCTTCAAGAAGTCTTTCCAGTCGTTGCAGAGAATTTTTTCTATGATACCCAACCGAAAACGTCGAGGTGAAACACTATTCTTGAGAGGAAATCAGAGTAAGTCTATGCTTTTCTAGTTTAAATTGAATATGTTGTGTTGTTACCTGTAATTCTGACGGCCCAGATCGAAATTAATGGTGATAATTTGTGTAATTTTCCCTCCATTCACTCTCAGGTTCTATATTTCTTACACTACCTGAAATCTAAGAATCCAGTGAGAATATGATAATCCTATTCGTAGTTTATCACAAATAACACATACCATAGCTTTGTGTTTAGCAGTGATCGTTTTACAGTAAACCCACGCCAACTAACATTATGAGATTACGCTTCTCAGTAAGATTCCTGACTCGCGTAACGATATCTGATACTGTGTTCCTTTCAGCGGGCATATATTCCGAAGTGCCGCCCCTAGTAAATTATTAACATTATTATTTGTTATTCGATTAAAGAGGAGAAACGCGTAAATATTTTTTTTAATTATCACAAACATTTTAAATCAAATATGTCAGTAGAACGATTGCCGGCAATTTGGATTACAATATGACATCTTCACGCATACGTCAAGCTGTATCTTTTTCTCTTGCATTTTTGAAATAGAGATATTTTGATCTTAATAATCTGTAGGCATTTTAGATGTGCTTGATTCTGCAGCGTTCGAACATAAGAGAGAGAAAAGGGAATCTAAAATTCCTTTCGCTCGGTACATTAGACTCCAATCTGTGAGATTCTTGAAGTAATTTTTCAGGCCTGTTGGAAAAGCTATTACGGATAGTTATTTACGGGTTGTAATCTAGAATAAATTTTAATTTCACGTACAATAAAACTAATTATGAAATTTTTTATGTAAATTTTTTGTTGAAAGGATTTTGGTTATGTTAAAATGTCTTGCATATTGTTTCATAATGATGTGGCGAGATTTTGCTCTTGTTAATGGGCGTGTCATTTCTCATAAGCTTATAAATTACTGCAAAGGCTTTAATTTAGCAGCAGAAAACATCGATTTAAATTTTCGCGATCTTTTTCTGCTCCAAAATTTAAGATTTATATCGGCTTCCTTGAGTAGCTGCAATACCACGTGAGTTCTGATTTATTGACATTTTTATTATAGTCAATGAAATTGAAGTAAATTTACGGAGTACCAGAAGTTTTCTATCTTTAGTCGCTTTAAAGCCGGAAGCAAATTTCTCCTCCCTAGATAGGAATGTTCTCGATGGCATTTTCTTCCATAATAAAAACGTCTCGTTAGCATTAAAGATTTTTTCTGCCTTTTATCCTTTTCGCTATGTGAATTTAAGAATCTCTGAAGGAGAGATTTGTGCTACCACATGGTCTTCTTATGCCAGTTCTCCCTCTTATTTGACGTTATGCAGGCTTTGCCCCTACCCACCTTTTTCTAACTTTTTCCTAAACTACCCTTTATTAGCACAAAAACTCGAACTCTCGGAATCAAGATTCTTGGTTAAAAGGTTTACGATGGGCTCTATTCCGTATCATCAATCCACTCAGATGACATTTTTTGAGATCAATATTCAATCCACAGAGATAAATCTGCCTCCCCTCTCTCTATTTTAGGACTACCTGAAATACTGTACGATAAATAACACTTCTCCTAATGCTCTCTTCTTTTCTTGATGTAGTGTGCAGTTGATTCGTTTATTCCATAGTGTCGAGCTAAGGCTTTCCATTAGTAAGCTTGTCAATTAGTAGTAGTTTCACTTTCACTCGTAATAAAAAAACTTTCTTTTGCATTTGATTCCTTAAATGTTTTTACGTTTTCCGTCAATACACGATGCTATAATGAATGGGTTAAAATTAATTTTTATAATGAGCATTACCGGTAGAGGTTAATCAAACGAGATAAGCAAGTAGAGGTTTCAATTTAAATATTTAATACACAGTGTAAAAGAAGGATTTCCATTTTTATTTTCTACAATTTTTAGTGCTTCTTTTCTTGTACTTTGGTCTATTAATTTATTAATATTTTTGTTTGCGAAATGTTATTATTATTAGTATTATTATTGTGTATGTATGTGTGTGTATAAGTTGAATGATGAATTAAGATAGTGTTCAACAGAAAGATAGTAGACGGGTTAGCAAACTATAGGAAAGGCTTGTAGAGAGTAGGCTGAGGTTAGAAAAAATGAGGGTTATCAGGAGTTTACCGAGGAGTGATAGAGGGGACATTATTAGGATATTAGAGAGCTCTCACAACTATGCAGAATCAGTCTTGCGAAAGGACAGGTTATAAGATAGTATATAGATAGTCATAGAATAGGTTCTGGAGTGTTTGAATGTGTGTGAACTGATTGAATGATTGTTATTGAGCATTCAATGTGCTTGCATAATTTGGTGATGGATCTTGGTAAACTGATTCTTAGAGATGGACATCTTGGGATTAGTTTACGGAATAGTCTAATATTTTTAATACTGTTCATATGATTGATTGTCCTCCAGCATGAGCATGATTTCATAATACCTTAGTGCATTATAACTTGGTGTAGAATAGAAATGGAAATCCAATTAAATGTAATTTGAGCGACATTTGGAATATATTCGCATTTGTATATCACAGACTTGGGGTTACTTTTGTATCCAATTTATCAAAATTTATGGGAGAAGATTTACTATACATTGAATTTTCATGAATTTTTCCTCGGAAACAGGGTGTCTAGATGAACTTTTTAACTAACCAGTAGATTCGCCAAAAATACTGATCTAATACCATCTGTTGGTATCAAACTCGCCTAACATCCATATGTAAGGTTTCTCTTGAAAAATTTTTTGTCCTTTTAAGTATCCCTCTCATCCTCAAACACCTCTAGAAAATTTTTCTTTAAAGTTTATAGCTAGTGTTTGACGCAGTTTTTGGCTAACTTTGGCAAAAATTTATTTACTTATGAGAGAGATTCTATTGATGTTCATAAGGTCTTCGGAAAATTTTTAGAGCTCATGGGTTTACAGATGTTTTAGTTTTTCTTGTTAAAGGCACATCTGCCACCCTTTTCAGGTATTCCAATCAAACTAGGGTTTGTCACCAGCTTTTAATAATTTTTGTCACGCCTTATTATAGCTGGAATAAGTAGTACTATGAACATCTAAACGATAACTTTTGAACATAATTAACCAATCTCTTATATTCTGTAACTAGACATTCTGATAAATTCATATTTGAATCCTTACGCTCATTGAGCTTATTTAATGAGGTTGTCAGGTACTTAATACATTGAATTTCTCTTCTCAATACTGCTAGTGCTATATTAGAATCGTCTTCAACAGTTTGCTATATTTGCTTGAGGCTCTATTATGTAATACTGTTTTACTTTCTACTATGATTTAATGAATTTAGCTATTTGGAATTTTCAATGCTAGATATTTCTCATGTTAGTGGTTTGATTCTTGTGTTGTATCAGACTATTGGAATTGTGGTAAAATATTGTTGATTTGGGAATTATTTGTAAATCATATTCTGGAAGGGCAAAGATGTAATTATCCTACCAAGGAATTGGTGGTGTTACCTATCAAAGCACTTTTAAAGATACTACTACTACTTGAATATTTATTTCTTAAATTGTCTGAATCATTCATTTTTAGTGAGTCATCTTTTGTATATTAGAATCATTAATCCCAATAAATCTTCAATTTCAAGAATTAACCTGTTGGAGACAATTACAACATTTGTAATTGCAATATTTTTATTGTAAAGATTTTATTTTCAACAAACAATTACTCACATTAAGTCTGTAACTTGCATCAAAACAAGATTTGTAATAATGTTTGTTTAATTTTATAGTCATGACATAATCTTGATAGTAAATATTTTTCTTTCATGGGGAACCCATTGATCCTGAGTCCATTGATCAACTTGCACATGATCAAAAGCAGTATTGTGTAGAAGAAATAGAGATGGCTGTATTCTAACCAGAAAATAGTGTATGCTGCAGTAGTCTAGATGGAATTTGTCCTCACCTGTTTTATTGACAGAAAAAAGGTAATGTTTCTGACATTTTCATTCAATTCATATAAATTATTTGGACACACAAATATGAAAAATTAAATCTCATGAACATTCATTTCTCTCTCTCTATTTTAACAGATAAGCTCACCTTTTAATATAACATTGAGGAAAAAACTCTGGACTTGCCATGCTGCAGAGGCACCATGCCTTTCACCTTACATTATTTGGAGACGCTGCTATTAGAGAGCAGAAGATGCAGAGGAATGGCACAGTCCCTATGTTGAGGGTTGAGAGTAGTGACTTCCTAGACATGAAGAAACGGAGGCTCATTAAATTCTTTGTTGTATACAGGAACTGCTCCCTCTGCATTAGAGGCCAAGATGAGACTGTTTCAAAATAGGTGGAGGAGAGGTTTCATGGACATGCCAGTGTAGTGAGACAGCAAACTTAATCCGACTTCAAGGAGCAAGAGTCTACTGTACATCAACCAAAGAAGAAACTTCATTTTCTGTAGCACTTGAGAGATTAGTTTTCCTTCTGATCTATTTCATCATTTCATTCACAGATTTTGCTTTGTTTTCTTTTATCAAATCACTTTCAGTAGGTTGCAATGGCTGTAACTGTGAAGATTTCTGTGCCGGAGGTGTAGACCTTCAAAGTCCTTAATTGATGCTTCAGGGATGTCACCATCTGAGAACAGCAGTTGTTGAAGACAAGGAGCAGTGACATCTGGGACTCTACAGTGGAACAATCAGGAACAATTTGTTGACATTTTACTCCTGGCTCTACTTATGAAGAAACTTCTGTGGGTGTAAAAAGGTGGTATGAAAGAGAATCATAATCTGTTTATATGGATAAGGATCGATAAGGATCGATAAGAATCAGTTATAAACATAGTTATTAAAGTTTTACATTAATGGTCTTTCCTTTCACAGCTGATATTGTGATGTTGTTCTCTAACTGATAGTTTTGTTTTCTTCTTATCATTGTGAAATGCTTGGGTAAAAATCTACCATAAAATGAATTTTTTCTGTATTTATGCCAAATTTTTAAAGGTTGTGCCAGAAACATCCAATTCTTTTCTCCAATGCCTTCTGACATTCTATGAACGTTCTAGAATTGAATTCCTTCCAAAACAGCATACACTCCCCCGTTTAACCCTATTATGTTACATTAGTACATTATACTTTTCTCATTCTTATTTATTACATTATACTCTTCTCTATACAATTACAATTCTTGTTACTATTATGGTTTGTAGATAGAATTATGTTTCCATGATGAAGNTAGTAGGGATAGGGTTGTTGCCAATAGTGTAGTGCGAATTCCTGCCAGATTATTTATCACTAATTTTTTGTATCTTGGAAACAAAAAATTAATCATTTAACTATTTTTTTAATTTTAAATGAAATGTAAATTTTTCTATTGGTTATTTTCCAAATTTTCCAGTTCCATATCTGGGTTTCAAAGTATAGGCGAAGTTTAAATCGATTTTCCTTCCCTACTCCATCACTGCAATTAAGAGTGGCTGATAATAACGAAAAACAAAAACCATGGAGCGTAGATTTGGCGATTTTCTATTTCATTGTCATAGTTTCGATAATTGTTTCCGAAATGTTTTCTGCATAAACATAAATTTATTCACGTTGAGCGTTCAATTACCTTTAGTCATCTTACAGGCAATAATTTTTACTCGAAGTTATTCCTCGTGAAGAAACGACTGAAGCGCGGTCATTCTCGATGCAGGATTTTTCCCGAGTGGGCTTTCTGCAGGTTTGTCGTTCCTGCCGTCATGTCTGTCGACCGTGATCTAATCTTCTGTTGAGTTCTGTTCTACGGAAGTGGTCGTGGAAACGAGTACGTTAAGCCCATTTCCTAAATGCTATTTTCGCAAAGCGAAAAGATGCATTAGACTGTCAAGATGATAGAATGTTTACAAGATTGTTTGTGTTTGTTTATCAGGAGTATTACAAGAAAAAGTTTTGGCATTCTTCGCCGAAATGGACTGATTTCGTATACTCTGTTTCCTCGTCTGCTTTTGTTTACAGCTTCAGTCTTGGATTCAGCATTTCATATTCTTTTTTCATCATTCATCGTTGCCCACATAAACTTTAATATTTGGTATATAGTAATTAATTTACTATAATAGTTATTTTGAATTGTTATTACTTGGTGATGTTTTTTTATTGAAGATTCTTCACTTAATGTCCTTGCTCTGGTATTTTGGATTGTCTTCCTTGTATATGAATATATATTCAAGTATGTGAATAGAAGATGACATCTCATTTGCAGTTAGGTATTTGGGACATTGTCAAGGCATATCATTGTTATTGCTTCTCCAAATGTGGGTGATTGGCTTGTCTAAATAAATCTTTGGGTCAGTCCAGTTTTGTTGATGAATGCTTTTGGTATCTGTTTGTTCCATCGTTTTGTTTCCATGGTTCATTCTTAATTGGTCTCTTTATTGCATAAAGTTTAGGGAATCTCTCCTGTGTATTTTTCCAGAATTAGAATGCAATATCTTATATATTCTGTCTGGTGGTAGGGAATTGATGCGTTTTGACATATTTTGTTCATTTGATGTCTAGCTACATCCTTAAAATATATTTATAATCTTTTCAGTTTGTTCTTAAGTTAGATATATCTAAACTGTTGAGTTATGAATTCCTATCAGTTTAATTTTAAGGGATATGAAGAAATGAATGGCTTTTTTACTTTCAGGGTTTTAATATTCACGAATTTCCTTAGAATTTGATACCTTTCATTAAAGATCTATCTATCTGGTATATTGTTTTGATTAATTCAGGACTTGATTTATTTTGATGGTTTAACACTATATCATTCTTCATGACCTTGGCTTCTAAGATTTAAAGTATCATTGTGTCAAAATGAATAGTGTGATGTTGTTAATGGTTTTACAGATTTTAATAGATTCTTAGCATAATATTTAGATATACCATATTTATTCTCTAAAATATTTTTCCTATTATAGTCTGATGACTGATGCACGTATTTATGGCTTGTATTTTCTAATCAGATTACTTTAAATGACAATTTCTCGTGGTTTTTGTTTTGAAACTTTAATTTATGAATTAGTTACTTTCTTTTTATGATTCTGTGATAGTATTCTGCCTTTTTAATCTTTTATCTTTCAGCTTATTTACATGGCTTATGCATTTTCTACTTACACTTACACCTAGTGAAATTTCTGAAGAATATTTAATAGCTTTGTATGCCAATGTATTTTATATGTGATGTGCTTTTTATTAGTGTGACATTTTTCTAGAAATCCTTATTAGGCATTTTGTTAAGAAAAATTGTTTTAGGTATGACAGTTATTTTCTCAATTGCTTATAGCGTTTTACTTCCTAGTGTTTTTTTTTTCATGAGAAATGAGAGATTATCCTCTAGAGTATGTTGTATTTTGTTGTCTTTAATCACCTTTCTTTCTGACTCTATAAGTATGCCATTACTGCAATTATTACTGCTTATGTCGGTAATCTTATTAGCCTCAACTGTTTACATGCCATCAATTATAAAATGTACAATCATGTATTTGTTAACGTCTTTTATTAACTATTCATTTGCAGCTTTTTTATTGTGTATGTATTATTTTACTGTTTGACAATCTATTCATTAAACATTTCAGAATTTTTCTGAATAATTCAAGGCCTTTTTTACTGATTGTTTTTATTTTCAGTTACGTGATATATACAGAAATATATATTTAAGATGTTATGTTACCATTAATCACCTTTATTTTAAGTTCATAATTTCATTGTTGTAATAATAACCAAACATTGTTTAACACGTTATTAAATTATTACTAATTATGGTGTAATATATAGAGGTCTGTTCTATCTTTATGCCATTATTTTAGTCAAAATCATGAAAAAATTGACCAATTTCTGCTTTATATGACATGGCTAAATTTTCTGGATGATGTTTTTAAACATTCATTTTAAACCATGATTTGTATTCAGCACAGTATGTAAATCAGCAATAATGTAAATTAAACAAACATGTAACTGTTTCAATATTGTAAATGGATCTGCCTTTGGAATGTTTTCCAAAAGTTGAGGGGTTTCCCTTCCAGCATAGAGCAAATAATAGGTTTGAATGGAAAATAAATTAATTGGAGAAATTTGCCTTAATGTTATTTACCCATCCCTACCATTGCTTCATTGAAAACAAAATTTTATTGATCACCATGCTAATCCTAGTGTTTTAACACTAAAATAAAAATTTTGTCCATAGTTTTTTTTAAACAAGGAGGGCTTGTGAGAATACATCCTATTGTAAGTAGAGGAACTTCATAGAAATTTGGCAATTGTTAGATAAAATTAGTTAAGCGTTCTATTTTGTCTAAGTATAGGATGTATACTTGTTTTTTCTTCCCAATAAGCAGAAATGTTTTTGGCCTCACTGCAAGGAATATAAAGTAGTTTCACTTGTAGTCATTTCTCAATGAGAAGAAATCTTTGGAGAAGCAGAATTTTACTTAGAGATTCCTGGAGATTTTGCTTTGGTAAGTGGTAGGGGGAACATGTGTAATTTTTCCTTGACCAAGCTGTGAAGTTTGTTAGCTTCTATAATCTTCTATTCACATCTTGGTATTACAGATACTCCTTTATCAGATTTTGGAAGCAGCTGGTGGAATACGAAAAATTTTTATTTTTCTGCTTTGTAATGTAAATGCATTTAACACACTCAGATTACTCAGATGATTTAAAAGTTTAGTATTGTATTTATTTCTCTTTGGTAATGCAATTGTTGGTATTATCCACTCTTAACATAGCCTAATCTACCTATGTGGTGTGGCCATTACCTAAGCTCCCAAGTAACTCTTTCCTCTCAAGGAATGGAACAAACTGCATTTATGGTAACATGATGTCATCTTCATTACAAAAAAAGCCTGCAGTACTTGATTTGCTTTGGGTAAACTGTTTCAATTGTGTGTTGTAGCTTAAAAATGAGAAGGAATGGACAGATATGTGAAATCAAAACCACCTATTTGGAGGAATTGTATGAAAATGCAACTATTCCACTTTGCATATTTCTTGACTTAGTTGTTGAAGGCAGAAGTGAACTTAGAATTCACTGTTGGTATAATACAGTCCATGGCACATCATCTTTTAGAGGGATAGTAGGGATAGGGTTGTTGCCAATAGTGTAGTGCGAATTCCTGCCAGATTATTTATCACTAATTTTTTGTATCTTGGAAACAAAAATTAATCATTTAACTATTTTTTTAATTTTAAATGAAATGTAAATTTTTCTATTGGTTATTTTCCAAATTTTCCAGTTCCATATCTGGGTTTCAAAGTATAGGCGAAGTTTAAATCGATTTTCCTTCCCTACTCCATCACTGCAATTAAGAGTGGCTGATAATAACGAAAAACAAAAACCATGGAGCGTAGATTTGGCGATTTTCTATTTCATTGTCATAGTTTCGATAATTGTTTCCGAAATGTTTTCTGCATAAACATAAATTTATTCACGTTGAGCGTTCAATTACCTTTAGTCATCTTACAGGCAATAATTTTTACTCGAAGTTATTCCTCGTGAAGAAACGACTGAAGCGCGGTCATTCTCGATGCAGGATTTTTCCCGAGTGGGCTTTCTGCAGGTTTGTCGTTCCTGCCGTCATGTCTGTCGACCGTGATCTAATCTTCTGTTGAGTTCTGTTCTACGGAAGTGGTCGTGGAAACGAGTACGTTAAGCCCATTTCCTAAATGCTATTTTCGCAAAGCGAAAAGATGCATTAGACTGTCAAGATGATAGAATGTTTACAAGATTGATTGTGTTTGTTTATCAGGAGTATTACAAGAAAAAGTTTTGGCATTCTTCGCCGAAATGGACTGATTTCGTAGAGGTCAAAGTGGCTACGATTCAAATGGGAATTTGCGCAATTCAATTCAATGCAATTTTACAGTGTTAGATATTTTAGAGTGCTCTCAGTTGTGATGAAGTGGAAATTGATCCAAAAAGCATCCATTTTTCAGTAATGATCATGATAGCCCTTGATTATCGTCTTGGCAGAAGCAAAAACTCTACTCTCCTTTTCTTTTCTTCCCGTAGGTTAATAAGTGTTCGCAGATGCGCAGCAAGGAGGGAAATCAGCGTTATTGATAGGACAAATTGAGTGTGTGTGCGACTGTCAGGGAAATGGGCTGTAATAGCAACACAATCTCCCATTATACAAATGTCTTATGTTTTCAGGAGACCTTGTCTGTTAATTATTAATAGTTTCTTCAGAACTTACCTTTAAAATCAAAATAAAATTACACTAGTGAATCAAGGGGGACTTCCTTCTGTACTTTTGAGGGCAGGTTTGGAAGGTGGTCAATTTCCGAAATAAGTAACTGATGAGAGAAATGAGAATGTTGCATAAAAAAGCTTACTTGTAAAATAGCAAAAATGTTCTGTATCTGAAAACCCCACCCAAAGATGTGATTTCCGGATAGCTTGGGTAGCGCGTTCTAAACTAAACTAAAGTTTAAAGATGTTGACAGCTTTCGGGCACACAGCGTTGTTTGTCGAAGGACGACGACGTTTCGCCAGCGCTTCTGCTGGCTTCTTCAGGTCGGAAGCGATGTGAAGTGACTTCATTTAGTGACGCCGTCGTCCTTCGACAAACAACGCTGTGTGCCCGAAAGCTGTCAACATGGATAATTACAGCGAAAGCCTTCGTTCCAAAGTCAGCGCATCATTTTCAGATTTTTTTTTATTTTCGAGACATTCTGCCTTTCGAATTTTGATTTATTTTATTTCTAAATCCTTCTCTAATTCTCTTACAGGTGGACATTTTTGGTGGTGGAGGATATTTTGAACACAAGGATACGATAGGATTTAATCTTCCTTTCAACAACATTTCCGCTGTTTTGGGTGAAAACTTGATATGTAACCCTTTTAAAAATGTTAACAAAACATTCTTCTCTGGCTAATTACATTCCAATAATATTAATATGACGTTAATAATAAAAGCATTGAAACTAATGTACTGTCGTTACACAAAAAATAACTATCATTCTGAGAGATGTTCTTAGATTGGGTGTGTGAATATTACACAATGATACTGTCCAAGATGCGAACGGATTCATAGTAAAGTTCACTGACCTACCTATCTACCTCTGTACAAATGTATTTTAAGAATATTTAAAATAAATGAAAACAGTTGAATAATGTTGTTGTGTAGAATTTATTTAAAAATTTAATCATTTAATCGGTTCTGCTCCGTAATTTTGATAACACGTAATGGAAATACACGATGAAATACATCCCTCAACACTATAATTACTTGTAGATTTAATGCCTAATGAGGAAAAGGTAGCGTAACGTACAGTACAGTCTCGGTATATCTCTATCAATCTGTGATTATAGAGGTTCGAAACCGAGTGAAGAAATAAATTTTCATGATTGAGGTTCTTATTCTGCTAAGGGATGCCAGCCTAAAATATAATTTCCTAACCTAGAAAATCCTTCACAAGTCAACATATAGCTGAGTGGATAGGTTCACAGCGTGGCTGTGTAAAGATGTAATGCTGTGGGTTCGAATCCGATTGCAGAAATTGAAGTAAAATTTCGTACAGTTGGGGTTCTTTTTCTGTGTAGATCGCCAGTCTAAAATAGAAATTCATAACATAGGTGTTTCTATATAACTCAGCAAGTGGCTGAGTGGATAAGTTGACGTCGTGTCTAGAAAAAGTTGTGGTGTCGCGTGTTCGAGTCCTACTGCGGAAATAAACTTTCATGTATTTGAGGTTCTTTTTCTATGAAAGATCGCCGGTATTAAAAACTTATTAATAACCTAGAGGTTAGAGAGGAGACGATCTCATAAATGCAGTAAGTGGCTGAGTGGTTAAAACCACTGCTAGTTCGAAAATCGATGTGGATTCACGGTTTCAAATCCAATTGTAGGAAATAATTTTCAACACATAAGGAATATTTTCTGTGCTCGCTCACCAAAACAAACAATAAGTTCATGACGTGGTGAAATACGGGAGAAGTCAGCAAGTGGCTGAGTGGTTAAGGTCGCAGCATGTGGAGGAAACGGTGTGTCGCCACGGGTTCTAACCCAATAAAAGGAAATGATTTTCAAAAAATAAGGATTATTTTCTGTCCTCGCTTACCAAAACAAACTATAAATTCATAACGTGGAGACGATCTGGTCGAGTCAATAAGTGGATGAGTGGTTAAGATCAAAGCTAGTTCGAAAATCGCTGTGGATTCACGGTTTCAATTCCACTTGTAGGAAATAATTTTCAACAAATAAGGATTGTTTTCTGTGCTCGCTCACCAAAACAAAGTATATATTCATAACGTGGAGGCGATGTGATGAAGTCAACAAGTGGCTGAGTGGTTAAGATCACAGTAAGTCCGAAAACTGCTGTGGATGCACGGTTTCGAATCCACTTGTAGGAAATAATTTTCAACACATAAGGATCATTTTCTGTGATCGCTCACCAAAACAAACTATAAGTTCATAACGTGTATCCAGTCGATATAAGTCAGCAAGTGGCTGAATGGTTACGAGCACAGCTCATTCTAAATTCGCTGTCGGTTCGCTGTTTCAAAACTACCTGAGGGAAATAATTTTCACAGAGAAACTATTATTTTCTGTGCACGCTCACCAAAACAAACTATAAATTCATAACGTGTATCCATTCGAGTTAAGTCAGCAAGTGGCTGAACGGTTAAGAGCAAAGCTCGTTCCAAACTTGCTGTGAGTTGACAGTTTCAAATCCACCTTAGGGAAATAATTTTCCTAAAAACCTAGGGGGAGGGGGGTGGATGTCAAGTTGAAAGAGGGAAGGGAGAGAGCGAAGGAAAGAGGGGTAAGATGTGAGAGGGGAATGGTGAGCGAAAGAGGGAGGGTGGTAGAGGGAAGAGAAGAGAGTGAGGAGGAAAGGAAAGAGAACAAGTAAAATAGAGAGAAGGAAGAGAGTTAAGAAAAATTTTTTGGTTGGAAGGGGGGAAGGGGGGGGTCGACGTTTTTAAGACACCTGGAAGGGGGGGGTCGACGTTTTTAAGACACCTGGGAAGGAAAACTGGTTCTGTTCTGTTCTGTTCTGTTCTGTTCTGTTCTGTTCTGTTCTGTTCTGTTCTGTTCTGTTCTGTTCTGTTCTGTTCTGTTCTGTTCTGTTCTGTTCTGTTCTGTTCTGTTCTGTTCTGTTCTGTTCTGTTCTGTTCTGTTCTGTTCTGTTCTGTTCTGTTCTGTTCTGTTCTGTTCTGTTCTGTTCTGTTCTGTTCTGTTCTGTTCTGTTCTGTTCTGTTCTGTTCTGTTCTGTTCTGTTCTGTTCTGTTCTGTTCTGTTCTGTTCTGTTCTGTTCTGTTCTGTTCTGTTCTGTTCTGTTCTGTTCTGTTCTGTTCTGTTCTGTTCTGTTCTGTTCTGTTCTGTTCTGTTCTGTTCTGTTCTGTTCTGTTCTGTTCTGTTCTGTTCTGTTCTGTTCTGTTCTGTTCTGTTCTGTTCTGTTCTGTTCTGTTCTGTTCTGTTCTGTTCTGTTCTGTTCTGTTCTGTTCTGTTCTGTTCTGTTCTGTTCTGTTCTGTTCTGTTCTGTTCTGTTCTGTTCTGTTCTGTTCTGTTCTGTTCTGTTCTGTTCTGTTCTGTTCTGTTCTGTTCTGTTCTGTTCTGTTCTGTTCTGTTCTGTTCTGTTCTGTTCTGTTCTGTTCTGTTCTGTTCTGTTCTGTTCTGTTCTGTTCTGTTCTGTTCTGTTCTGTTCTGTTCTGTTCTGTTCTGTTCTGTTCTGTTCTGTTCTGTTCTGTTCTGTTCTGTTCTGTTCTGTTCTGTTCTGTTCTGTTCTGTTCTGTTCTGTTCTGTTCTGTTCTGTTCTGTTCTGTTCTGTTCTGTTCTGTTCTGTGAGTTGAGGAGAGGTGAAGTGAAATGAAATGAAATGAAATGCGGTGCGGTGCGGTGCGTATTTATATATATGTCATTCTGTAAGTTTTTTCCTATTGTTGGATTTGAATCACCCTCTACCTAGCTCTGGATGTACTTCACAGCGAGGTTCTTAACCACTTTGCCAACTGGCAATTTCTATTTAAATGTCTTCACAAACCTTTGTCAGTAGTCTGAACTAGGAAAAAATATCTTAGGAATACGACACCTACGCTGTTTTCCCTCTTACCTGCAAATCACGTAATACCAACAGAAATTAAAACTTGCCCACAGGCTTTTGCAAGAGACTCTACACCAACTGGTTGGTTCAAGAGGGCAGTCTTCATTTTGGGGCTTCTTATCGGTAAGCTTTTGTGCTTATACGTCACGAACTGAGAAAATGAAAATAGACATTTACCCGTACCACATAACGTTTTATTTAGCGACCATGGTTTCGACGCGTCGCGTCATCATCATCGAGATTCTGTGGAAAAAGCGAACAGAATGCAAAGGTTAATAAGTGGAATCTTGAGAAGATGCCTTTCTATAGTTAAAGAAATTGCGTACTTTTCCCTCATTCTGCATGTCTCGAATAATTCTGTGCAATCTTAATCCACACGTAGTAGTGCTAGTCTCAGATTTAGAGATGGTTCAACGTACAGCAGCTCGTTTTGTCAATGGAAATTTCAGGTTCGACAGTAGCGTCTCGGCCATGATAAAATCATTCGTGTGGTACTCACTGCAGGATAGAAGATCTGATTACCACGAAAGCTTTTCGAAAAATTCATCGGTCCAGAATTTTTTGGTGAAGTTAAGGATATTGCCATCCTGGTGAAGTGTAATAGGGGAATCAGCTCCTAAAAAACTTAATTGCCACATGACAAGAAGCTTAGATATAATGATTGAATTGACAGATTTAAAAATTATCGTCGTGAATTGCAGAAGCATTCGATATAAGTAGACAGAGTTTCTCAATCTTGCGAGAGGTACTTGCGCAAATATCATAATAGGAACCGAGAGTTGGCCGAGCGAAGAAGTTGCATCAAGCGAGATACATATTCCCTCCGGATTACGCTATATTAGGGATGTAACGGAGCTTCGACTCCGAATCCGAAAGGTCGGAAACTCCGGTTCAAATTCACCTCCGGATCCGACTTCGGTTCCGATACTACCAAACCGGAGTTTTAACGGAGTTAAAACTTCGAAGTAAATGAAATTCGGCATTGATAATATACCATCGGGAAATTGTGATTTACCACGGATATTTGGTCTGAGCCAAGTGCTAATGTTTCATTAATAAGTTTGACAGCACACGGAATAACGGTTGACTTCTAACGTATCAAAATTGTATTAAAATGTCAACCACTCAATGAACGTCACACTGGAGACCTAATCTGTGAAGAAATTAAGGAGATGCTACATGAGTGGGAAATAGAAGACAACAAAATTCACTGCTTTATTCGTGATGGTGGGCCAAATATGGTGCGAGCAATGCAGCTAGCTGCCATTCTCGATGTGAGTTGCACTGTACATCAACAACAGCTCTGTGTCCGAAGTGCTTTGAGCAGACACGAAGACGCCGCAGCCTTAATAGCTAAATGCAAGAAGATAGCAGCACATTTTAGCCACTCTCTCATTGCAAAGTCTGCTTTGCAAAAAATTCAAGAAGATCAACTTAGCCAGCATCCTCTAGGCATAGTACAGGATTGCAGCATCCTATTTTTCCACTAAAAATTATCATCTTCTTTTTCGGTTTTTATATTACTAAATTATTAGCTCTCTATTCTAACCTTCTGTTTTATATATTTTTAGGTGGAACAGCACGTTTTATATGATAAAACGTCTGATTATGGTCAAAGAATCCATATGCTTATATGCTAGCAAGCACAGTATTCCGTAACTTTCACCAGAAGAATGGTTACACCTCGATCAATTGGTGGCAGTGTTGCGACCATTTGAAGAAGTCACTAGGAGTATGAGTGACAGCAAAGCCAGTATTTCCTCTGTAATTCCATTGATTCACGTGCTCAAACAGAACCTCCAAATTCAAATCGAAAATACCGAACCGAATGTTACTGGTTATAAGAAAAAGATGATTGCGAATTTAATGGAAGACCTAAATTCAAGATTTGGTGAGCTACACACAAACAATTTATTTGCTCTTGCAACATACTTAGACCTGCGTTATAAACTGAAGTTTTTCAACGAAGCTGTGAAGGAGCAGGTGGAATCTCAGTTGATGAATTGGCTAGATAAGTTTGAATCAACTGAACTTGATGATTACGATTCTCCATTAAATAAAAGATTTAAAATTGAATCAGATACAAACAAAGATGAGACAACCACTAGTTCTCAGTCTCGGAACCATCAAAATAGGTCGGTCAGCGTCCAATCTTATCTGGCCAATATTCTACTGGACAGTGATGAAGAGGAGGACATTCATGGAACTGACATTCATGAACTGAGTCTGCTGTAGGCTGCAAATTTCAAATTTGGAGGGCGCTCTTAAATGATTACAATAAAGAGAAACATTTCAAATGGAGAGAAGATCCATTAATGTGGTGGAAGGAAAATGATAAATTCAAGGTATTCAAGCCAATCGTGCGTCAGTTTTTATCGGCTCCATCGGGGATCGTTCCTAGCGAACAGCTGTTCAGTGGAGCTGGTTTGATTTACAACCATTTAAGAAATAGACTGGATGGCGAAAAAGCATCCAAATTACTGTTGATAAAATATAATTTATCAATTATAAATTTTGACTATTAGTTTGTAAATTTGTCCTACATATAAAAACATTCGCTAGTTTTTTTTTCAGTTTCATTAACTTTTGTAACAATTCAAAATTTTCCTTTTCTCATTTTGCAAATGAAGGTTGCTTTAAGCAAATTTTATAGTTTCCTGATGTGATTATATCACCTCCGTCTCCGACTCCGATATACCTCCGACTCCGACGGAGGCCGGAATGGAACCTCCGACTCCGCCTCCGATAAAATCACCTCCGTAACATCCCTACGCTATATACCGAAAAGACAGACTTAGCAGAATAGGCGGTCGAGTATTCATAGCAGTCAAAGTTCACCTTAGGAGCCAGAGCGAAGATTTCATAGGTTTTCGCACTAGCGAAATGGTGCTCCGTTCTAAGGGCATTTTAAGCTTCCTCATATTAATAGGGAAAATGTAACATGTTTAAAATCTAGTAGAGAGAAAAAAAAGATCGCAGAAATTAATCAATACTTTATCGTTGCATGGTCTCGATCAAGTAAATACGAAGATAACTCGGACTACTCATGCGAGTCAAGGCAGCATTCTTGATTTACTAGCAACATCTCATCCACACATGATAACAGGTCTCAATGTAGTTGACGGTATTTCAGACCGTGAAGTGATAATGGCATAAATGAAAGCATATATGGTTAAATCTCTTAAGTCACCGAGGCCAGTATACGTCTTTTGCAAAGTGAAATTTTCGGAGTTCAAGAGTTATATTAACGAGCGCAGCGATGATTTCTGCTGCTTCGTGGGTACGAATGCAGTCGACGATGTTTGGATAGAGTTTTTTCGCATAATCAAAGAAGTTTAGTTAAATAAGTTCCGACTAAGAATGTGCGCGAGCGAAAAGAGCCACGTTGGACGAAGCCAAAATTGCGGGCATTGCATAGGAAGCAAAAAGTAATTCACTCGCAACTGAAGACACTCAAAGTTTGCGGAGCAAACCTAGAATTCGAACAGAAAAAGTATAGAGAAGTGCGAAAAGAATTTCAGGAATATCGATCTAGATCCTCGTTGGAATCACTAGGTGGCGATCAGAAAGAATTTTGGTCGTATATTCGTGAGGCTCGTGGAGGTCAGTCTTTCGTACCTAGCCTAGTAAGCGAAAAGGGAATTACCATCAATAATTCGACAGAAAAAGCGAATTTACTTAACCTGTATGATTAGAAATGCTTCACCGTAGACAATCGCCAATTTAATGATTTTACTACAAATTATTAATTCGGATTTGAGTCACATTGCCTTATCAGTTGATGGAATTGGAAAGTTATTGCGACAGATCGATAGGAAAAAGGCTCCGGGACCCGAAGGTATTCCCTCCATTGTCATACAAACGTTAGCTAGTGAGCTTGCATCCCTTCTTCTCGTCTTCTACCAGAAATCATTGGATGAGGGTACTGTCCCAATGTCGTGGAAAAAAGCAAACGTCACTCCAGTTCCTAAAAAGGGGCGTTCCCTAAAACCAGATGACTATAGGTCAATTTCACTTAATTCGATATTCTGTAAAATTATGGAGCACATTATAGCGAGCTCTACAAAGCGTTTTCTTACTGAAGAGGACTAGGCCGAGCCAGCATGGGTTCCGCAAAGGAAGGTTATGTGAGACCCAGTTAGCCCTTTTCTAACCTCATTCGACCTAGTCCAGAGTATTGCTGCGCGGTCTGGAATCCACACGAAGTAGGGACTTGGGTGTAACTCACTGCAGGAGAGAAGATCTGATTACCGACGAAAGCTTTTCGAAAAATTCATCAGTCCAGAATTTTTAGGTGAAGTAAAGGATATTGCCATTCCGGTGAACAGCGAGCGCGATCTTCGTGAGGCGACGATCAAGCGTTACAAGGAAATAATCGCTAAAACAGATAATTACTCTGCTCGTTCTTTCCGAATAGCGTCAGAGAATGTAATACGGTAGATTAGAAACAAACTTAATGGCTTTACTGAGTTACCCGTATACAATGTGTAGTACATAAAAACCTAAGAATGATAGAGTTGCTTTTATATTCCTTTTCGGTAATCGTAAGTTTAATTCTTATATGCTGACATGGAATTATAAGTATAGTTATAAGCGAAAGTAACTCTAGGCGGACGTTAGAACGAGATTTCACTGCACGTTGGATTTACATAGCAAGTTTTAATTGGTGTATCATACCCTTTTCAACTGTATTTCTGGCAATTCTATATAACAGGTTCTATATAATGTGACTTTCATTGTTTAGTGATTCTTTATTATGTTTATTACTGTCAGCTTAATGCGACTTAAAATATAACGATTCCATATATATCCTATCCATTCTTTAAAAGATCCATACTAATAAAAGAAATGACCTGTATTATCTTCGTTTGCATGTAAAAAATCAGCCTAGCACCAAACATATACGTAGCTTCCTTAGTCCTCCAATTTCAATAGCAATTATTGTAAATCAACTGAATATTAATAATTTAATCCATTAGACAATCATATTCAACAGAAGACAGATAGGGAGGTTGCGATGATGCGATGGGTATAACTGAGACCTTAACAGCTATCTAGCGAGTAATGATGATTACTANGTAGAATAAAAAGAAAAATGCTACGATTTGCAGACCAGATATTAATTGAAAACTGAAATAATGGTACTGCGTAGATTCTAGAATTTTCCAAGCAACAATTCTGTTAAATTATTTTTCATGAGGGAAGGATTAAATACAAATAAAATCAAAATTTTCTTATAGCATACTCTTTCAGATGGCTATTTATTGACAATTGTTCACAATTATTCAATCACAGAATTCTACATTAAGCTAAGAAAATGGTGAACCATGAGAACATTTCATACAGGCATTAACAATCACATTCATTTGAAAATAACAAACAAATAGAATGAAGTATACACAATGTAACGAACAAAGTGAAATTCTACAAATAGTATACAATAATACAATATAACAATAATACAATTTTCTCATAACAGTAAGACATTGTAAAAGGTAGAGTAGATATGAAGCTAGTGAGCTTGCATCCCTTCTTCTCGTCTTCTACCAGAAATCATTGGATGAGGGTACTGTCCCAATGTCGTGGAAAAAAGCAAACGTCACTCCAGTTCCTAAAAAGGGGCGTTCCCTAAAACCAGATGACTATAGGTCAATTTCACTTAATTCGATATTCTGTAAAATTATGGAGCACATTATAGCGAGCTCTACAAAGCGTTTTCTTACTGAAGAGGACTAGGCCGAGCCAGCATGGGTTCCGCAAAGGAAGGTTATGTGAGACCCAGTTAGCCCTTTTCTAACCTCATTCGACCTAGTCCAGAGTATTGCTGCGCGGTCTGGAATCCACACGAAGTAGGGACTTGGGTGTAACTCACTGCAGGAGAGAAGATCTGATTACCGACGAAAGCTTTTCGAAAAATTCATCAGTCCAGAATTTTTAGGTGAAGTAAAGGATATTGCCATTCCGGTGAACAGCGAGCGCGATCTTCGTGAGGCGACGATCAAGCGTTACAAGGAAATAATCGCTAAAACAGATAATTACTCTGCTCGTTCTTTCCGAATAGCGTCAGAGAATGTAATACGGTAGATTAGAAACAAACTTAATGGCTTTACTGAGTTACCCGTATACAATGTGTAGTACATAAAAACCTAAGAATGATAGAGTTGCTTTTATATTCCTTTTCGGTAATCGTAAGTTTAATTCTTATATGCTGACATGGAATTATAAGTATAGTTATAAGCGAAAGTAACTCTAGGCGGACGTTAGAACGAGATTTCACTGCACGTTGGATTTACATAGCAAGTTTTAATTGGTGTATCATACCCTTTTCAACTGTATTTCTGGCAATTCTATATAACAGGTTCTATATAATGTGACTTTCATTGTTTAGTGATTCTTTATTATGTTTATTACTGTCAGCTTAATGCGACTTAAAATATAACGATTCCATATATATCCTATCCATTCTTTAAAAGATCCATACTAATAAAAGAAATGACCTGTATTATCTTCGTTTGCATGTAAAAAATCAGCCTAGCACCAAACATATACGTAGCTTCCTTAGTCCTCCAATTTCAATAGCAATTATTGTAAATCAACTGAATATTAATAATTTAATCCATTAGACAATCATATTCAACAGAAGACAGATAGGGAGGTTGCGATGATGCGATGGGTATAACTGAGACCTTAACAGCTATCTAGCGAGTAATGATGATTACTAAATACAAACTATTTCCGACACTACGAGTGCCATCTCTTGAATTTGCTAAGGAATTATTGAACGACCCAAGAATGTATGATTGTTTTATTAACATTCTAGTGGAGTGCATACAGAGGAGACTTAATGCTAACACAAAAGCAAAATAATGAACGAGAGAAAGAAACGAGCAATGAATGAAAAATAAAAGAGCACTGAATGAAAAACAAAGAGAATGAATTAACGTATCCTATTAAATTCTAGATGCATGCAACTGGCAGGACAACCGTGTTTTGCAGGCAAAGCTTACTCTTAGGGAGTTTCCTATTCCTGGGCATAGAAATTGCTTCGTTGATCAAGATTTCTGATTAAGCATTACAATAAACGTTCAATAATTTCTACAGTAAACTATTTAAGTTTTTTTACTCCCTTTATAGGGAAAGTTTACATGCTTTTTGTCATGACATATTTGTATTCAGATAATAATGAGAATGCATTTAGGGGTGTAGTGTAAGATCCAGTAAACCTATAAAGTGTGAGCATACCTCTTGCTGTAGAAGTTACGTCTTACTGATTAAGTACCCATTTGTGCTATGTGGCATTATTTATTGCTCTGGCTGGATACAACTTTCCAGTATGCCACTGTAAACATTCTTAATACTTTCATTGTTTTCTTATATATGATTACTTTTCTTATTTAAATGAATTATATGTATTCACTCTGCTATCCGCTATTGCTAAATAAAGTAATTTAGGGAAGTATGCAAGGGAGAAGACTAGTGAAAACATATGCAAATGATGCTAGATGACAAAGTATTGGATATGCTACCAAAAATGAATGAAATGGCATTGGATAGGGATTATTAAGAGTGATGGACCTACTGAATGGCAACACACCAATGTATTCTTTATTGCTCAACCATGCCACTGTATGTATTTGTTAATTGAATGGTACAATTAAATGCAAAATTTGTTATATGACGTTGAAGGACATTGCATAACTTGAAAGATTTAAATAGACTTGACACCTACATGGAAAATTAAGGTTTCAATACTAATATTTAAGCTTTCATATAGGGCATAGTACTTCAAGATATTCCTCCACTGAAAATGTATTCAAGCAATATTGAAATCTTTAAAAATCTCTCCTTTTACTACTTCTGCAGGAAAATTACAATTAAAGACAGCCCACGATAGTAAAACATTCTAATAACAGAATGATCTAACTTAATTCACTTTCTTGTTCAATTAAAAGCCCAAGTAATTACTTGCCAAGAAAAGTTTCAAGCAGTAAATTGTGTTCAGTAATTAACTGTGCTGTTTAAAAGAAAAAGTACAGCAAAAGAAATTTTAAGCCTTATTTAAACAATTCAGTTAATTTCATCCAAGGTGACCAATGATGTAAGGAAACATTTTAAGGCTAATTATTATTAAGTATTTACGGTAGAATAAAAAGAAAAATGCTACGATTTGCAGACCAGATATTAATTGAAAACTGAAATAATGGTACTGCGTAGATTCTAGAATTTTCCAAGCAACAATTCTGTTAAATTATTTTTCATGAGGGAAGGATTAAATACAAATAAAATCAAAATTTTCTTATAGCATACTCTTTCAGATGGCTATTTATTGACAATTGTTCACAATTATTCAATCACAGAATTCTACATTAAGCTAAGAAAATGGTGAACCATGAGAACATTTCATACAGGCATTAACAATCACATTCATTTGAAAATAACAAACAAATAGAATGAAGTATACACAATGTAACGAACAAAGTGAAATTCTACAAATAGTATACAATAATACAATATAACAATAATACAATTTTCTCATAACAGTAAGACATTGTAAAAGGTAGAGTAGATATGAAGCTAGTGAGCTTGCATCCCTTCTTCTCGTCTTCTACCAGAAATCATTGGATGAGGGTACTGTCCCAATGTCGTGGAAAAAAGCAAACGTCACTCCAGTTCCTAAAAAGGGGCGTTCCCTAAAACCAGATGACTATAGGTCAATTTCACTTAATTCGATATTCTGTAAAATTATGGAGCACATTATAGCGAGCTCTACAAAGCGTTTTCTTACTGAAGAGGACTAGGCCGAGCCAGCATGGGTTCCGCAAAGGAAGGTTATGTGAGACCCAGTTAGCCCTTTTCTAACCTCATTCGACCTAGTCCAGAGTATTGCTGCGCGGTCTGGAATCCACACGAAGTAGGGACTTGGGTGTAACTCACTGCAGGAGAGAAGATCTGATTACCGACGAAAGCTTTTCGAAAAATTCATCAGTCCAGAATTTTTAGGTGAAGTAAAGGATATTGCCATTCCGGTGAACAGCGAGCGCGATCTTCGTGAGGCGACGATCAAGCGTTACAAGGAAATAATCGCTAAAACAGATAATTACTCTGCTCGTTCTTTCCGAATAGCGTCAGAGAATGTAATACGGTAGATTAGAAACAAACTTAATGGCTTTACTGAGTTACCCGTATACAATGTGTAGTACATAAAAACCTAAGAATGATAGAGTTGCTTTTATATTCCTTTTCGGTAATCGTAAGTTTAATTCTTATATGCTGACATGNAGAGAACTCAACTATTTCCAAAAGAACACACCAAAAAGGATAGACAAATTTTAAGGATATACTGGCCAAAAGAATAAAATATGTCAACGCACAAAGAATAAAATATGTCAATAAGTGTAGATATGTTTATATACAATCTTAGATATGTATGCTCACAGTATGAAATAAACCTCTAGTATTGGAGGAACTAAGAATAAACAAGAACAATGGAACTTATGAATACAGTGTTATACCTTATTAAAATAAAAATTTAAAGATATCCCTGAAAACTAAGATGAGCTATGATAGTAACAGATCAAAATGACTTCCGAAACAACTTTTAAATATTTATTTTGGAGCATAACAATGGAAAAGCATGCTCATGCATTCCATGCATTTAGATTTCATTAATTGAATAATGCGAAAACAAATAGCCTTATATCACTAAATTAAGTAACAATGTCATGAGTTTACCAGTCAAAAAGACAAGAAAATAACCAAAAACAAAGAATGGATAAAGACCCATAATTAATACAACCCATAATCGGCAATACATTCCTTTACCTATAACAAGAGAGAACAAATCTGTGGAAGCCAACAACTCAACAGTGTACATATTTTCAAAGGAAGAACACATGGAAAAGGATATGGATTAACATTATGGATATAGTGGCCAAAAGAACAAAATACCGTCTAATCGGTGTGAAACTCTGTAGTAGAAGTTGTAACATATTGAAAACTAAACAGTCAAGCATTTGAAACCTTTTTTGCTCAACTGCATTATACTCATATGCACTCATGTTCATACATATGCATAAAAATATAATAAAACTAAAGCATTGGAGAGAGAAATCGATGTTGAACCATATAACTAAAAGGATCAAACTAACATTTGAGACAAATATAGCAAAACAATATGCACAGATGTGCCAACATGCCTGAAAACATTTCCAACAACATTGCTGTACCTAAATAATAGCTCATGTACTACAATTACACAAATACCTAGAAAAACAAAGAAAAAGAATATTCCAGTGAAAAAATTAAATCAACTTTGTATTGTACTCAACTTTGCATATTGCATTCAATTGCAGAGGCTCCTTTGTGAAAGTTACCTTCAGAATGTAATGTTACCATTATTGCATAAAACCTGACAAAGAGCACAAAAATACAAACCAGAAAAATCAGAATATAATAAAACTAATTTAAAATTTGTGAACTACAGTAAACTCTAAACCAAATCAATGTTAATTATATCCATTTATCAATAAAGGAAATTATAATGCCCAAGTACAAAATCATAGCACTGCAGCTTCTAACACCACTAAAATCCAATTATTGGACCAAGATAAAGAATATGGAAGAATTTTAAAATAATCAACAAAAGTACCACCTGTAGAATAAAGATGAGCACCTGAGATAAAATTTTAGTATACCTTTATAAAGATATGTAACTGGAGCATGAATCAGGTAAGATTTTCCTTTGTACCACCTTCCTTCCCAATGTGGCTACTTCAATAAGAGAACCAGGAAGCAAATTTTATAAGCAGCAATTACCAGCAATACTCACTGGTATGCGCCTAAAAGATCTCTTTTCATTTTTAATTTCGGCCATAATTCTTGAATAAGGACAACATAACTACAATTAAGCATGAGAATACGGTGAAATTAATGTTAAAAACAACATTAAAAACTACCAAGAAAGAAAAATCAAGGTAATAATTGTGTACACACCTGTTGAAAAACTTACAATAACATGCAAAATTTTAGCAAACCACTATCAAGATGTAGAAAACATGAAAGAATATAGATGTAATTTAGAATACTTCGAGGAAACCTGAAAATATTTATACACACTCCACAGTAAAATAATGAAAGAATCCTTTTTAATAAAGAAAATTCTTCATTGACAGCATAGATGCTAATAAAAGAAGCAAGCTTTGAAAAGATCAACAGTTATTTAAGATATAGTAAGCCAAAGAATGACACTAAGAGTATCACTTCCAAGTTTGTCGGATACCTTGATTAAACAATCTATACTAAGATATTCCTAATTCACCGTTTCATAACCTGAGAATTATGTTAAACAGCTAACAATATATAATAACTATAAAATAAGCCATAATGTAAATGTAGTAAAGAAGACATTAGCAACATAAAAACACCCACTTTGGAACTTTATAATGTTGTAAACCATTGAAAGAAAATCATAATTCTTAAAGAATAGCAATACATCTTATAAATAAGTTAAAGCAATGCATTTATCCAAAACAAAGATTTAAAAATCCTGAAATAGAAAATATTCTTTAGAAACCATTCGACATTGAAAATCTGCAACCATAAATTCATTTGCCTACTAAGCAGTTCATAAGAAGCATTCACTTAAGAAGTTAACCCAATCTTAGATTTTTATAAGTGGAGAACACACTGAGGAGCATTAACGTAAGTTATTGGTATAGAAGTCAAAAGGCAAAAACAACAAAAGGCATCAATCTTAATTAATGATAGAAACTGCAGCAGAAACAAAATATTGTCTATCAACAGTAAACCTTTAACAGCTACAGGTCATGAAAAACTATACTTAAATTTAAAATTTAAATATAATATAAAATATATTAAAATCTATAAATATAAGTATTAATAATTGCTCTCTTCAACCACTGAAGAGATCAACAATGAACAATACAGCTAGAAAAAAAAAATCAAGTGAACAAAACAACTGATGACAAAGACTGCAACAACCCAAATATTTACCTAGACAAGCCTGCCTACCAAAATAGCTGAGAGTATTTCCAGTATACCTAAACAATTACCATAAAAGTCAGAAAAAATCTGGAATAGATAAAATCAGAAATATCACCTTGTGGGGGGGGGGGGCTTTAGTGATTTTTACAACATGTAATGGTACCATTACTTCATAAAACATGACCAAATAAAGAAAGACATGGAATAAATACAGAAAGGCAGAAAACCAGTACATAAGATAGAAAATTTCTCATCAAGATGAATGATGATTAACTCTAAAATCAAGGTATTAGGAAATATCAAATACATCATTTATGATATCCAAGCAGAAAGTAATATCATTGCACCCTATGAGTAACAAACAAGTTTTGTTCCATGATAAAGATAAAGTAAGCTTAAACTTTGAAAGACAATGAAATATCAATATTCCAGCTGCAAAATCTTCATGAGCACCACTTAGCGGCACTGTCTTCCTACAGGTTTCAATTGGTTGTCCTGCATTGCTCTTGGTCCTGAACATCTTCCATCTTACTGTAGCTTCTGCTATTGTTTTATAAAATCAAGCACTCCTAACCATCTCCCCTTCCTTGCTTTCCCTCGATGATTCTTCTCTGCAGGCAATCCAGCCATTGTTTTTTCTTTGCAGTTTTCTGACTCTCATCAGAACATCCTCATTTCTTAGTCTATCATCCCAACACCTTAAGTTTTCTCAACTACATCTCCAAAATTACAGTATACAGCAAAGTATGTTTCTTCAACGTACTCTTTATCCAACTTTCACTGCCACAAAAAACACTAATTGAAACAGGTAGAAAATTTCTTCCTTGGCTGTACTGCAATCATGATTTTTTCCTCAGCTTTACTGGAGTAATATTTGCTTTTAGAAGTCCTTTCACCATTCTTCTCAATTCCAGCTTTCTTATCCATAGAGATCCCTTTCCTCGTTACAGTTTCCGTTCCAAGATGAGCACTATCTGAAATAAAATTTTAAAATGTATCTATAAGAATAGATATGATTTGTGTGTAAATCAGGTAAGATAATTCTACATACCACTTTGTTTTCCGCTGTGTCTTCTAATATTTTAACGGTCAGGAAACATATCAAAAGGTAAGTCACAAAACTCACTGGAATACACCCATTCTGTCACTTCACATCACATTTGAAAAACTCCAAGTTGTCATGGATGCCTGAGGAGTTTCAAAAAGAGTTACAAAAATCTTGCATTATCAAGAAACAAAGAATTAAAAAACTATCTTGAACTGTTTGAAATAGGGAGATACTCACTAAAATTTTCCAGAAATTCAGAAAGATTGATTAATTTTTTAGTAGTAACATGAATGGTATGAAAAATAGATAGCAATAAACAAAGTCTTTCATTTACTATTTATATTCAATGTCTTTAATTTGACATATTTTATACAAGAGCTTGCATCATGTTCAAAATCAAACTCAGACAATTTCTTAAAATAATCAAATCCAATTATTGGACCAAGATAAAGAATATGGAAGAATTTTAAAAATAATCAACAAAAGTACCACCTGTAGAATAAAGATGAGCACCTGAGATAAAATTTTAGTATNATTTTTTAGTAGTAACATGAATGGTATGAAAAATAGATAGCAATAAACAAAGTCTTTCATTTACTATTTATATTTAATGTCTTTAATTTGACTTATTTTATACAAGAGCTTGCATCATGTTCAAAATCAAACTCAGACAATTTCTTAAAATAATCATAGGGTACCACATACCTAAGGTGGCCAACTGAAAATGAAATTATTGTGTGCCAAAAGATGAGTTTAACTTTGATTGGAAAAATTTAAGTAGATAATATAGTTCTTAGAATCCACATAGGAGATAAACTTAATGAAAATCTCATACTTGTAGCCATGTTATTCAATGTATAATTAACAGGAAGGACCAGACAAATTCCACCAAAATCCTCTATATGTAGAGAATACATCCATCTTTATGGCAGAGTGCTTTAGCACACATGAGGGTCGATCAGTTGCCTCAGGTTTGATTTGCCATGAAATGAAAAAATTCATAAAAATCAAAATTAGCAGCAAGGCAGCATAATTAATATTAAAATTCATAATTAATCTTCCCTTCCTTATATCTATTACACCAGAGATAGATGTTAGGATATCTGCTAATGACTCAGTAATGAACAGACTTATCAAAAGAAGATCGCATTTAACATCAAAAGAAAATGACACCAAGCTTAAAGTAATTGCTCTGTAGTTGATATATTTGACAGAAAAACTGCATCAGAATTACCCATAAAAATTAATGAAATAATTATCAATGTAATTGATAAAACTGAATATCTTGGGATCACACAAATCATTTAAACTGGAGCGCATATATCTGATAAATATATGGTATAACAATGTCAAATAATTGCATGTGTTTAAGTTGTAGCGGACATTAAATATATCATGCACACAAATATTTGTGTGGGATCAGCTAGCATTCTGTAATATTCTGTCATGAAAAGGTAAAAACTCTCTTAAAGTTAAATGAGTTCTTTAGTGCTTAGGGGTGTAATTTTCATTAGTAGTAAAGATTCTACTGAAATTGAACCTTGTTGCATGAAAGACCACTATTTCAAAGTCTAGACTCAAATAGAACTTCGTTAATATTTTGATGCAAACATCACTTAGCCTTTTCCACAGAAAGGATAAATTATCAATATATTGTGCTTGATAATACAAATTTACACCTACATTCAATTCTGTATAATATTCAAACGTTAAAAAATTCTTTCAGTAAGAATACTGACACTAATATTCAGATAAGTAGGGATTTGGACTTCCATTTTTATTTCCTACCAAAAATATCACATTAAAGCTATGAAATAATCATACCAATGCTAATGCAAAAAAATATACTAGTCAGTCAACCAATTTTTACTCTAGAAAATTAGTAAACACATCCACAACTTTATCACACCAGCACATCCAAAATCAATCAATCATTCCACTCACTCAAATTCAATAACACAAACTAATGTCATGACTTGTATTCTCTCCTTGTGATCCTACATTACTGAGAGAGCTCTCTAATTTTAACCTTCAATAAACTTCTGATACTAAATCATTCTTATTCTCTCAATCCTCAGTCTATTGGCTAAAAACCTTTCCTATAATGTGCTATCCTACCCAGTATCTTTCCTTTGACAATCCGTTAATGAAGCATTCCAAAGTCTCACACATACATACCTTTCACACACAAAGATCTAATGTTATACCACACCAAAACAAAATGTATAATTATAGAAAATAAAAATGGAAATCCATCTCTTCATCAAACTTGAATTTTAGAATCCTAATCTTTATCCCGGCTTTGCTCGGTTTATTTTTTCTCGAGTGAACATTTCCCGATTTCAGAGGAATCAAGAATATGGAAGTCATCGACTCGCCAAATGAAACTCCCCTTGTTGCAGTAAATTATTAAAAATTCATAATAGTTTATTGTTCGCGCTTAAACTTGAATCAAATAAAAACTGTTTTACATTCTTGATCGTAAATTATTTCAGTTTTAATCAATTCTAAGATTAATCTGCACAAATTACGAAAGGTTTTAAATGAAATGTTACATTACATATTTAAAAATCGTCCCTAAAATTTTTAGCAGTAGAAATTTTAAAAGTGCTTCGACAGCTAAGATCCTTCCGTATGTAAAACCCCACCACGAATTGAACCTGAGACCGCTTTCACCGAAGTCGAACGCGTTACCCACATCATCGTTTACCACAACAACCGGCTAAGACCTGAAGCTGAATTTTAGACCCACCCGAATTTTGGAAGTTATGTATTTTGTAGTTATATATTCTGCTACAATCGAGAAATCCCGGCACTAGCTACGACGACTCATCTCGTATGTAGAGTTCTGCAAATTAATTCAATTTTATACCAACAAACAAACTTAAGCTTCCGAATTCAATGTTTAAAGCTCACGATTTAGTCACTAATTTAGTAACTCATTCTACGAAATGAGTCCCTTGAGAGGCTAAATTGACAGTATTTCTCCACTTGTCCTCTACCCAACATCCGCATTTGATTCTTCCGGGCATTAAAGTACTTTAACGATACACGAAAAAAAATCGAAGAAATGCATGTAGAGCCGATTCTCATGGTTACATTAGGCAATATATAAAACCATCGGGTCGCACGTATTCAAATATTCCAGCATTTAAAGTGTTCATAGGAAAACTATTCTCCAAGTGAATTTTCACTTGACGTAACAAGGTTTAAGAGACAAAATTTGTATTCAATTTCAAATGAAAAGGGCCGCATTGAACGCTAGAAAATTACGCATGGTACCTTAAGGCTTTAGATGCCATACTTCTGGTCTAAGATAATCTCCGAGGGGAGAGTCGAATGCTACGAGCGATGCATTTTATAATTTAAGCATCTTCCGCGTGAACGCTAAACGCAATTTTGCCGACAAATATTACAAAAAGGCAAGACAATTTTCTGAAACACTGCAGTAAGATGCAATCGTTTGCAAGATTATTGTGGCGGACAAGTCAAAAGGGGGCTTATGACGTATGTAGAATTCTAAATGAAACTATTTGGACCACATATTATTATCAGCTATAATCGACCGAGATTTGTTATCAGCATAAGAAAATATGACAACGCTCTTCATTAAATTAAGTGGCTTAGTTGCACTACAAATTTAGTCAAATACAAGCTATTACTACACAATTTACGGACAATAAACGGCGATGAATCCAGTGACTGAGCAATTAAGGAAACTTAGATAAACCTAATAAATCCGAACTGGACGATCAACATCAGAATTTACAACTTTAAAATTCGTTCGGGCAAATTGGAGACGAAGATACTTACTCCTTCAAACAGTCACCCTGGGTTCACCGAGTTTCAGCATTGATGACCTCACTTAGGAATAGATTTCCTGGAGTTCACCCTCATCCCGGTGAGTAAATACTTTTCCCAATTTATTTCAAAATCCATTGCGACTGTCACCACCGAGGCCTGCAATGCAAAAAATAATGCAATTAGTTAAGAGTTTTTGAGATACATTTCTCATAATATTCGTAAATGTCGATGTTTGAATGAACTCAAATCCCTCAGATATTAGGAGGAATCAATGAGAATGACTTTTCTTCCCATCGTTAGAATCCCACAAACCTGTAGGACGGTCACAAACCTCAAACGTCCGCAAGCTTCCAAAGTCATGCGTTCACTCAACTTACGGAACTTACTGAACAACAAAAAAAGAAGGGCGACTAGGCGACAGCAACGCCATTCCCAAAAATCCGCCAATTGGGCAATTCCTCTAAAGGGTATGAAAATTGCATGAGGTAACGTTATGGAATATTTCATATATATCGCCAGAATTTATTCAGTAGTCTGCTAAACTTGTTGCATATGTATGATGGTCGATTTAATTTAATTTCCAAAATAATTTATTAGTCGCCAAATCTTAGCAATATACTATTTTTGTTGAGATAATGAATCTTTACCAATTCGTCTGCATACGCGGTGGATACTCTCTAAAGTTGTTATTTTACTCATATCTCCTTGCGAATATTATAGATTTTTTGCTGCCAGTGATCAGTTTCTCGCCTATGTGAGCGTACTTTGTTTTTCATGAGGCTTTTCGAGGAATTTGCTCGGGGAAAAAGATATCAGCATTTCAGTGTCTACGGGATGTGCCATCAGCTGCTCTGAAGCAAACGAATTTTCTCTCTACTTAATATATGCGTATCTTTTTTAAATACGAGGAAGATTGCCACAACACTATTGTAAAGTTTTCAGGTTAAGTTTTAATTTTACTTTCCATAGCCAATCTCAGATACGAATTCGAAAGAACCATTACCTATATGAAATTTATAAAATCAAATAATGTATTTATGTATGTACAAATACACTTCGGAATTGATATACATGTTTGAGATTGATAGATGAACCCAAAATATTACAATCACTGTAATTCAAAGATAATTTGTTTGATAATGATGCTTTTCGTACAGTACATTTCCGACTGAAAATATTATTTTCTTGGGATTGATATTAAGATTAATTCGACGCCAAGTGTTGATCCGCAGAAAATGTCTTAACATTTTTATTCTACACTTGCCTTTTTCTTTCACTGAAACAATAATATCCCACTTTGTATCAATTCATATAATGCTAGTTCTGTTGCATCAAGATCATCGTTTACATAAGTATGTTCTCCATTTTAAATTGGAAATGGGTCTGTTATAAGTGAAAGAAAATTTTTCTCGTATACCACTTGATACATTCCTGAGAGGTTAGAGAATTCAACTCTAATTTCTGGAAAACGTTAGAGGAAACCTTTCTTATTTACTTCGATCACTACAAGAGGCAAATTGCTTATTTCGTCTAAAGATTGATAATCCTTATAACAGAAGTCCATAACCATAGGGCACCATAACGTACCCTATTATTAAAACAACATTTTTACTGAAATATTTCGTCAATCATCCAATACATTACTGTCTCCTTAGGTTTCCCATCCAATAACGGTTGTCCAAATAAACAGAATCAATGATTAAAGTGGCAAAAAGAACTAGGTATTCAATATTATACAAACATTTTGCATCGGTTTCTAAATTATTTCTTTAAGAGCTTTTCAATGGCGATCTCTTATCTCTTCATCTTCTCATCTCTTAATTAAAGTCTGTAATTCTATCGATATATTTTGATCTTTTATCGTCAAATTTTGATCTTTCCATTTTCCAATCTTTATATAAATTTGGAAAAAGCTTCTCCGTATCTTTCCGACAAATTGCAACATCTCTGATGAGCCGATGCAAAGGTTAATGGGATCACTATTCATCAAGTTAAGTGAATTGCAATCCACTGTGATCAACACCAATTTTCTGTTTTTTCTCGCATTAAGTCCGCAACTGAGATCAGAGATAAAATTATCTTATATTATATATATAAAATTATCCTATCTATTATTTTATGAAAGTCGATTTATAGAGATTTTTGAACGGTGGATACCGAAAAAATAGTCATAACCAGGGTTCTCTCTACGCAGCAAGTCTGGGCTACTGTGCAATACTTTTTAAGTAGCGCCCACTCTCCAGATCAGAGGTGATATGAAAAATTTGAAAGCATTTAGCTTTGATTTTCGCACGTGCGTATCTGATTTATACTGCATACTGTGAATTGTACAGTAGGATCACGTGGTTTATTTCGTCATTTAAATGAAGGAAATAAGAGAAATTGTAGATTAAAGTCTTCTTTAGCAATAACAGCGTTGCTCCGTAAACAAAGCGCCTGCAGAAATATTCTTTGGAACTGGGGCTTTATTACTATACGTGTATGAACCGGGCATGTTAGTGTGATATTCGGATGAAATGTCTTAACCGGAAGTGGTACGAGAAAAAGTGTCGCTTATTATAAATACAGAATTCTTTTGTTTTAAATACGTAACATGACAGTTTGTTTTCAAAAGATGACGCTGAGTCCACTTATTGATAAATATTCAATCCATTTTGCAAATTTTAGTTATTTTAAGTAGCGTATTAATAACGAAACTTCTTTCAAAATGTAACAATGAAATTATTTTTAAATGCTGGGAAGCAATATTACTCGGCCTCGGTGGCGTAGTGGTTAGCGTGCTAGCCTAGCAACGCTGAGGTCCCGGGTTCAAATCCTGGTTAGGGCATGGATGTTTGTATTTGTGATCGTCTAGGTTAAGAGTCGATAGACCAAAATTCGCCGAAATAAATATAGACATTATTATTATTCCTAATTAAATAAATCATTATAGTGATGTGTTATATAAGAATATCTGCGTAGAATAAACCATAACTCCAATAAACATTACTGGAATAATGTAGTTACCCATACCACCTTCCGTACGGTTCGTGCGTAATAAAGCTCACTACAACATGACGTGCATATTTCCAAATCAGTCGTATTTCTGACATCATTTGCAATCGTTACATACACCGCAGTAAAGCTGGCCGAACGGCCATGAAAATTTTTGGAGTCTTGAGAATTTGCGCAATAATCGACGAAAAGCTAGTTAATATGAATTAGCTTGTTACTTTTCGTTGTCTATACGCGTTAAAAAGATAATGGGTGCCAAACTTGACAAAGTTATGCGAGAAAGAATGATTACCGATTTTTCGGAGAAAAATTCAAACTCTATGCAATATAGAAGCCATTGAACGTAACTATTGGATGAAATTAAGACAGTGTATCAATGCGATCATTTATCTTTACATTCGTCATAGTTTAAGTTCTCTTAGTTGAGTATATGCCCATTTTGCCTAAGAAAATGTCCGACGTCTTTTTCGGCCGACCTTTGAGCAAAACGAAGGAATACCGGTAAAAAGATGGGAAAAGAGTAAAACAGTAAAATGGTTATAAAGATGGAATTCAAGGTCAGAAATATTCTCCTGTCGTACAAAGCTAATGAACTTCCCAAGGATTGTAACAAATAGAAAAAGGGAAGGGCGTCCTATTCTCGCCAAAGTAATAAATCAACAATTCAATTTATTCACTGTCGAACATTTCAAATATATGCAACACACAGCTTATGTGCGGTCAGATAGTTCCATCAGAAACAACCTCACGATGTTTCTCTAGGGTTTTCGTATCCAATATCCTTCCGGTATGATGTGAACATGTAGGAAACCAAAACACCCTGGCCTATTATTATACCCATCCGGTTCATCATTAGAGGTCGTACACCGTCTCTCGTCCAGGGAATGATACCTCCCAATGAAGGGTTTTTCGTACATATTATCGCTGAAGGTTCTCAACGATTGATTTTCCGTCGGTATGGGATCCGCTGCAATTCACCTTTTCACTTTCGGTGATGGCGGACTTGATGACCATCTTCCTTACACGAAGGTATGATTTCACAAGCAGGTAACGGCCAGTGAGGGTGTTTTTGAGTAAATTAGCGGCCGACAGCTCAAAATTGTTCTATTCGCTAGGGCATCGATGAATGGGAGGAAAAAAGGCCCTTTCTGTATTTTTAGGGCGAGCGGATACTGCTTTTGCACCGCAGCAGAAGAGGTCCCAAAGAAGTAAATGCTGATTCCAAAGGAAAAACAGACATGCAACCTGACAGGGTCAGAACTCGAGTTTGGTGGGTCTCCGATAACCTAAGTTCCATCATTGCTTAATCCAATAAGTATAAAAAGAATTAATGGCCTTTGTGTGTTCAGCAAAATGTTGATCCCAGCCGATAACGGCAACTTATATGTCCCGCGTAAAATAAGTAAAACGACATGGAAACAACGTCAATTCTAAACGGTAACTTAAGTTTCTTTTGCATAGAAAAATTATCTGTTTATGTAAGTACCCTGCAAGCCGCCTTTCGGCGTGTGGTAGGGGGTGCATGCATCATTACTCTACCATTACGATCGCGGAAAACGTAGTTCTTGAATTGATTCGTTCTAGCATCTATTTCACTAAACTTTCTCGCAGTATCAGCACGGACGATGTAACACGGAGGACGCATAATATCCGCTGCATATTCTACGGATGTGCATGCTATCAACTTACTAAGTAAATCTTTGTTTAAATCCTCTTTCTTCTAAAGATTCCCATCCAGCGTCCTGAAGTATTTGAGTAACACTTACTAATTTGTCGTAATAATTTTTTGCGAAACGTATCGCCTTTCGCTACACTTTTTCTAATTCTCGAATGCAACACTTATCGGTAGGGTCCCATACACTACACGAGTACTCAAGATGAGGCCTAACAAACTAATTTTTCGCCCTCCTCGTAAGAAAACACGAGAAAATCAGACCAACAGTGAACAGAATTTTGTAGAAAGTAATTAATCAGTGGCGTCACAGTTTTATCGTTATAAAAGCTCCCGGGGACCCTTGCTTCCAAAAACCCCGCTTAAACTTTCCTAAGAGCGATACTGGTGTGGTCAGAGACTTCTCTTGACTAGGAACATGACGATATTTCGAATCATCCTGTGTCCAACAACGACGTCTTATTGTATCTGGCAAATAAATACGGCCGGGTTTTAAAATAAAGATGATTATTAGTCGCGGAAAATCCTCATTACTTAGCATCAACCTTACGCCCAAACGTGTGAGAACATCACGCACGTGCCGACATATTTCTGTCGTATCGCACAATTGCTCACTCTTGCGTATCACTTTCCCATTCCTTTCTCCCCCCCCCCGTTCTCACCCTCCCCTTTCTCACGTCTTTATATTGAAGCTCCGACGGCAGTGGTCCGTCAGTCTGCAAGGAGACTTCAGAGGATTGGAACGGAGCAGTGCACCGAGGAAACGTGAGTCTCATGTTTACTTATGATTTTCTTCGAGTTGACGACCCAGTTTTTAGCTGCACCGCAAGCGTGACATGTTTCTACTGTACGCGGAAGTTTCGCGAACTGATTTTGCTCGCTTGTCATCCCGGAGTTATCAGCTTGGCTGATTGCACACTATCTTCACAGTTATTTCTGTTTTCTAGCATAGTTAATACATCGTGTTACCTCAAAATCCGCAGATAATCTCATAACTTGTTGTTTTTAGCGAGAGCTGGCTTAGAAACTGGTATTAATTGGAAAACTACAATATTGTGCAACGGAATCCCCCTAAGTGATAACTTTTTTCGGAAAATAATGCTTACGTATAATGTAAAATTAGAGGCATACGGTGTTCTTGAATATTAGGCGAAGTGATTCGCCTTTTGCGAAGGAGGTCCCGGCTTCGATTCTCGGTGGAGACCTGTTTATGCGAAACGCTGTCAAAACGCTTTAAAAAATACTACTATTGCAGTGTCATATCAAAGATTGCAAAACTTTAGGAAAATAATGCTTAATGTATGATGTATAATGTAATGTATAATTTAAAATTAGAGGCATACTGTGTTTTTGAATATATGGCGGAAAGTCAAGAGATTACTCATTGAGCAAAAATGTACCGCGGATGACTGTTTTGAAAAAAGTGACCCAGTATTCCGATATCTCAACCGAAGGCACGAAATAAGCTGGATTGAAATCAGAATCGGCAGTCATAATTCATTTCAGCAAAAAAGACAGTTATCTAAAGCTGAACAGACCGTAAACATAAATATTATACGGTAGTTCGCACTAGGACATTGAAATATAAAATAATCGCAGAAAGTGCTAAAAACGCTGTAGAATAGAAGGCTGTTCGTGGTTCTCCTAAAGGATGCATAAAATACGATATAATCTTAACCATTACCAAGATGATTGCTATGATATAAAATAGAAAGATGGTCATTAGCTAAGGTTAGGAATAGTAAGATGAAAAGTGCTGAAAAGGCAGACTACGTAGTAGCAATATTAAAATCAAATTCAGAAGTAAAAAGTGAAAATCTATGCCAAAAATAACTTGGTTTAGTAAAATACGACTAACAACTAAAATCACTTCATAATAAATTGTAATTCTTTGAAATATGTTGCTATTATTTTTTGAGTAAAAGTTGATTAATTATTGGTATGAAAGAGAAAGAGATTAACTTCACACGAAAGCCGTGTGGTTGGAAAAAAGGTTAAACAGAAGTGGAAAATGGCGGCGTGACTGGGACTCGAACCCAGGACTCCCACTTTCCGTGCACAGATTCTTAACCCTTCAGGGTTACAGTATTCTGAGTACTCAGAATACAGATTCAGACTTATTTGACTTGACCTGAATATGACGCTCATGGTTTGGAACCTGCTATCACTTCTTGTTATAACATTAGTGCGGAAACCACGATGCTTAGTGCGTTATCTTTCAGAATGAATGATAAAGTATATAAAGTTTGCAAGAACGGAAATTCCATTTTATATCATCATTCCTATGCCATAATTATCTTTATAAGGATTTTTGATACGTTATGAAGTTTCCTTGGTTAATATGTTAAATAAAACGATTTTCGAGCCCATGAATTCTATATCCCTTATAGTAAAAGATACGGCCGTAAAATTTGCTTGCATAACCTTTGAAAAATGTTATCCTCTATCTGGAGATACAGTAATTTGATTTAGAGGTACTTCCAAGAAGCACATACAATAAATTTTTCAGTGATAACAATAATCAGCAGCGGAATGTGGCCAACGCCTACGTTACGCAAAAAAAATATCCCAAAAATGGACCAAGAAATAAAAAAACGGAAAAAACTACTCAATTTTATCGTAACATCTGTCAAATGTGACAATGTTATCGCTATCAACGGCTTTTTGAAACAAGTAATTTACAATTAAAAACGATAAACTGCATATCGGAAGAACATATGAATGGAGCAGGAATGCGTGACATTGATGGAGGGATATTCATTATCAAATGAAAAGGGTTGAAAGGTGACTTTACGCATAGGACATGACCTGGGAAAATCCAATGTGTGTGGAAGTGTAAACTCCTTTATAAGTCTGTTCAGATTCCGCAATAAAACTCATATTAAAATAATGGAAAAAACGAGGATCATGTGCGTAAGAATTACACCATTTGAGAGGAAGGATATGAGAGACGATTAGGGAAGATAATCACAAGGGGTGATTTATATCGTAAGGAGTAATCGAGGAAACAATATTCCTCTACATATATACACACTCGTGTATATTGTACAGGAAAAATCTATAGAGGTCCTTCCGCAAATATATCGAGCTGAAAGATTTGGTCCTTACAATTAGCGCCGTGAAAAAATGGGTTCCGCGACAACTGAGCGCGTGACAACTGAGCGCCTGCGACAACTGAGCGCGTCTCACAACTAAACTTAACCTAAAAACTATGTTATATTAATTTTGACAATCTGACAGATAGCATAATATGTGGAATACTGTTATAGTGAGTTATCTCTTTGTTTAACCACGGATGACGGCAGTATTTCGTTTAAATGTCGTCGGCAGTATTTATGTCAACTCTTCGATGTATGTGATATAAATTCTTTTTACATCAACTTAAAGACCTTTAAATCACACCTTATACAATTTTAACATTCTACATTGTATATTAACGTTATTTATGTTAAACAACATGTGTATTAATAAAGATCTAGACCAATACAGCAATGCGACAACTGAGCGCGTCACACTACTTCACTTGATGTAAAACTATATTATATTAATTTCTGACAATCTTATTGTTAAATATTGTTATAGTTATACGCTTCCTTGATTAAGAGATGTAACCATAATATTATTTTTTAATAATCTGTTAAATTTCGTCAGCAGCATTTCCTTTAATTTTTGTGTAAAAGCAGTAGCAGTCAGCAGTATTTCCTTTTACCCTCGAATATATGTTGCATATTTTCTATTTTTCTTGTATTTAAAGACCTTTAATCACTTATTTCAAGACTCTAGTTTTATATAAACGCTATATAATGTATTAATTTACATTAACACTATGTAATTAATTTATCACTTAAGTTCATTATTTTCAGCAATGTTTGAATCGGGAAAAATAATTAATGAATGAATAATATTGAAGTACAAACATTCAGCCTAGAAAAGAAGTACCAAATAGCTTCAGGCAACAATTAGTATTCAATTTCTATTGCAGAATTTTGCTTCGATTACAGAAACTTTCTCTAAGATATATAAAATTTGATATTAAGCACCCTATTTATAAGTGCGGATCATCGGGTACTTTCTTCGTTCTACATGTGACTAAGGACGAAAGTTCTGGATCGGAGGACGAAATTACATGCTTGGAAGCTAGATGAATGGTGCTAAAAGTGATGCAACTTCTTCGTCGGCAGTAAACTGAAGTATTCATAATGAAAATGTCTGACAGTAGGTCCTCAAACTCAGGTGAACGATTTTATTTCATTTCATTCTTATATAACATTTTTTATTGCAATGATTTATTTCTATAAGAGGGAAAATTATTAACATTTTAAAACAGATTTAAAGTAAAAACTTTATTTGGAAATCCAACAGAACATAGCGAACGGTTGGTTCGAGCATTGGGCACGAAGACACGAAGATTTAATTTTTCTCACTCAGGAATTAGTTGCATATATTCATATTACGTTTGAAACTAAAGGCTAATTAAGAGCAATCGGTATAAGCTTCACGGAAATTTCAATTATGAAGTACTTATCTGTTAATCATTAGTACCAGAAAGTGATGATGCAAGCAAGAAATTCCAACACTAAATAAATTGAGAGTATTGTGAAGTATGTATTGAGTATTATAAATTGGGAAAATTCTTAATTACGTTCAGAAAACTACGAGTATAATGGTTTACCGTTTGCTTTAAATAACAGTAACACAATATTATGGCAATATTCGTCTTCCCTTAACTATAAAAAGTATCATACCCTGAAAATATAAAGTTATGAGAAATACTTTGATTAACGTTAACGAATATAGGAAGAGTTAGCAGTCCGGGTCAAGATCCAAAATCGTAATTCAAGTAATTTGAATTCACGAAATAGAGGTAAGGAGCCAACTGAACGATACGCACACGATGAATGCCGTAATGAACGGATTTCGTTTACCGTCATCATCTTGGTCTTCCAACGCTTCTTTTACCTAATAGCTTCTATTCCATACTTCTCTTTGGAAATCTTTGTCTAGCATTCGTTATCCATGTTTTTCCCTTAAAGCTTCGTACTCTCAGTACTAGAATAGGATAGAATAGTTTATTGATACATAACATTTGCGACATTAACAGTACAAAGGAAGGAACCGCTTGCAGGTTGGTATCTCGTCTGTTATGCGCTAAACATTTTTACATTTTTTTTTAATTTACAAAACATTTTCTAAAAAATACTTCACACTAATAAAACATTTTTTTACAAAAAAATCACATTTACCAAACTTTTTTTTCCTTTTTAGAAAATTTATCATATTACATATTACATATCATTAGGATCTTCAAAAAATTCTCTTAGAGAATAGTAACATTTTTTGTCAAAAACCTTTTAATTTTTTTAAGAATTATTGTCTACATTATCTGTAGACAGATTTTGTCTCACAACATTACTTAATTTGATTGAATATCCTTCTACCAATCTACTGAGGGCTATTTTCAAATAATTTTAATTTGTGTATGGGATATTGCAGCATATTTCTTCCCCTTGTCTCATACGTGTGGTGTGATTGAGCGGTTTTCAGCTTATCAAGATTAGCACTGACATAACACAGGAGTTCATACAAGTATGTGCATGGATACGTTAGTATGGCGTTGCTTTTGAAGGCTTGCTTGCAAGACTCTCTATACCCCAAATTTTACATAATGCGTATTACTTTCTTTTATTTTTTAAATATTGCCTCCCAACCTGGGGAATTTCCCAAGAGAATTATGCCATACTTCGAAACAGAGTGGAAATAGGCATGATACACCGTTAACTTTTTTGACAGACTGGTAACTGCAGATATAACTATCTATCTGCCGAGTCTAAACCTGATTATAGTTTTTTTTAATGTAGGCGCCCGGCAATCAATGCAATACTGGTTATGATGTAATAGGAAAAACTATCGCGGAAAATATATCACATATAATGATAACTATGAGTTTGTTGTAAGATGTCCGTAAATTAAATCAAATAGTATTTGTTAGACAATATGTATCGCTGTGTATATAATCTAAGTAAATATTTAGTATGTATTATATGGAAAACATTATATTAATTCCAGCAAATTTTTCCGTGCTTCGTCCTTAAAAGTCTATTGTGCCTTTTGTCCATTATTTGTTTATTTTTAGTGTATTGAAGGTAAATGGGCAAGTCTGTGCTAAAAAGCTGTGATTAGAGCCTAATAAAATGATTCGCAGAATAAAACAGGTAATGTTCTAGATGGAATACCAGCATTTCCGAAGGAAAAGTGCATCCTAGAATTCCTTCGAACAATTGGAAGAATTACAATCTCTTTCATCCTTTAGTACCCTCACCATCAATGACCATCTCTTCATCTCCGCTTTCCTGATCCTCTCCGCGACGGTCCAAGTCCTGTCACCTCTTCCCACACCCTACCCCACTACTATAACTCACCTACTAACACTTTCCTTTCTCCCGTGTTTTCTTGTATACATATACTCTGTTACGAAATTGTATTTTCACTCTTTTTAAATGCACATATTAGGTAAAGGTAACAACAACAGGAGAAAAATATGAATTCACGAATAAATATTTAATAGTAAACAGAAGTACTGCCAATGAAGTTTAATGTAGTAAATTTTAATCAGTAGTTAAAGAAATATGTATATAAAATAACAGTATATAAAAAACTGTAATAGTGATAAGGAAAAACTGCCGTGCAGTAGCTTTGTTGCTGATACGGTTGTCAGGAATAGGTTTCGCATAATGGAGTTATGAAAGAGGTATAATAAAAGGGTTTTAAATTTTATTTTAAGGTCTTACAATTCAAAAAAGAAATAACTCATGTAATACTTATTTAAACAGTGTTATAAATTAGAAAAAAGGATTCCGATATTTTTCAATACTCGTTCGCAAACCCACCATTGGCAAATAAAAGACTAGGTAGGCAAAAGGAGACCAATACTAATTTTTTCACACTTCTAAATAGCGTTACAATTAACTTAAAATCATAGCATTTCTATGTTATTATATATAATTAGAGTTTCTTAATCAGTGCTCGCTAAAAACGAGACGCACTCAATGTTTCGAATGAAAAGCTTAAAATATAAGTCGAAAATCAATTACATAGTGTTAATATAACATAATAGATTATGTAGCGTTTATATAAAACTAAAAAGTTGAAATTTTGGGTTAAAGGTCTTTAAATTCAAGAAAATAGATATTATTATATAAATAGAAATTAATTAACATATATATTTGAGGGTCAAAGGAATTGCTGCTGACGAAATTTAACAGATTATTAAAAAATAATATTATGGTTACATCTCTTAATCAAGGAAGCGTATAACTATAACAATATTTAACAATAAGATTGTCAGAAATTAATATAATATAGTTTTACATCAAGTGAAGTAGTGTGACGCGCTCAGTTGTCGCATTGCTGTATTGGTCTAGATCTTTATTAATACACATGTTGTTTAACATAAATAACGTTAATATACAATGTAGAATGTTAAAATTGTATAAGGTGTGATTTAAAGGTCTTTAAGTTGATGTAAAAAGAATTTATATCACATACATCGAAGAGTTGACATAAATACTGCCGACGACATTTAAACGAAATACTGCCGTCATCCGTGGTTAAACAAAGAGATAACTCACTATAACAGTATTCCACATATTATGCTATCTGTCAGATTGTCAAAATTAATATAACATAGTTTTTAGGTTAAGTTTAGTTGTGAGACGCGCTCAGTTGTCACGCGCTCAGTTGTCCGGCCACGGAAAAAATGCCGAGAATAACAAAGAATCTTCCCGGTCAGCATCCTATATAGACGGGATTCTTCCTAACCAAATTCCAACATAAGCCAGTCAAATATTTAGAGGCTGCTTGCCTAGTTAATTAACAAAATACACCTCAACGCTAGCGATATATCGTATACGACAATCCATTCGCGGTTCCCTATAGCTTCTGGAATGCGAGTTTCATGAATAACTACTTATCTCTGATTCCAGCTTCCTTGATGCACAAGGTGTATCCCTCACTTCCTAAAAATCATAATGCAGTGGTAATTATAAAAGTGCTTCGACAGCTAACGTCATTTCGTACGTAAGTTCCCCACCGGGGATCGAACCCGGAACCACTTTCACCGAAGTCGATCGTGTTTCCCGCATGGGTATCCGTAGACACGAAATCATAATGATGTGATTGAGCGACAATTTTCTTATTCACATGGACTTAAATGATAAAATATAGTAATATAAGACTAGAAGCAATTAATAAGAAGATAGTTACTTGTATTTAAGATAAAATTGCGGAGGGTGAATTTTGGAATGGTTACTACTTCATGAAATCTCATTCACATTGATGAATTTGTAATTTTAAACAGTCAAAATGTATCCTATGCCGCGAGTGACAGGTTTCGTGCTGGAGTATGAAGTTGATGACATACGATAATTAAAAAAATCCTTTTAATAAATTTTCAAACTAGGATTTTATTTGGAAAATAGTATTTTTAACTACTCCGAAAGATTATTTGACTCCTTAAATAACTGATATCTAAAATTAATTTATGAATCAATTGAAATACATATCAAAGGAAAAAAGGAACGTTATCGAGCTTTACCTGCTGGAATTGCAGAAAAAAATAACTATTTAATCGCAAAATCTCTAAAAATTCCAAAAAATATATTTATATTCTGAAGAATTTGTACTGATTTGTACATACATTTTACATATTTTTTACTAAACTACATATTTTGTGGAATTTGTATAGATTATTTAATTAAATAGTTACGATGGTCGGTCAGAAAGTAGTTTTTCATTTTTTTCTCAAAAACTATATATTCTACAAAAATGACATTCACTCATATGAAAGAATGATGTATTATCTACTCAATCTATTTGTTGACATAATCTCCTTCAAGTTTTATTGCCTTCCTCCAGCGATTCACTAGGGCATGTGTGCCCTGTCGCAACCAGTCCTCGCTCTGGAGATTTATCCCCCTTTATAATACCCTATAATACATGGAATTTAAAGAGAAATAGGCTTATTGAAAATCGCAAATAAATCATGGAGGTAACTCTTATCCCGATTTCAAGCGATTTTGAATCTTCCCCAAAAGTGTGACACCGATTTCAGCGATCTAGAAAACGGAGAGAGGCAATATTGATGGCACACTGGTTAGATGAATAAGAATCTATACAAAGATGGTTAGGATGCAAATTTATAGAAATAGTGTGAGAGAGTAATTGGTGAGTACCAGTGAGTAAGTTTCCGTCAGAATCTCGCTGAGGATCACTGAGCCGTGACTATCACGTCAAAAACTGCGAAGACATAACGTCACGATATGTTCCACGAAATCTCAAAAAAGTCACGATATGTTCCACGAAAATATGCGCATAGTTTCAACATGCGCGTCTTTTTTTGGTTTATCTTTGAGTATGCGGCTGCGCAGCCAGCATGACGTCATGAAATGTGGAAGAATGCAGGACATTGCTGGTGTGTTCAGAAACTACTGAAGCCATACCCGTTGGTGGTAATAAGCACGTTCAAGGTCTCCTCTATGTAAAATCTTATGTGTTTCCCAGTTCTAGCATCTATCTTTCGCTTCAGACGCATTTTTAGATACATCTTTTACAAGAGGAAAAACATCAACGGCCATTTGGATTACACAACTTCCTAACTTTGATTTTGTACATTCTTCTCACAAAATAGACAAAGTTGGAAGAACTTGTCATTATAAAATTCCCTTATAATCGGAGAGTGAAATATATTAATGAAGATCCCAAGCAAGCGAGTGACATATGACGGAGGATTTTTGCTGTAGTGAAAGTCATATGGGCTCCCGGATAGCCAAGTGATTCGCCTTCGGTGAAGAAGATCCCGGCTACGATTCCCGGAGGTGACCTGCAAGTGCGAAATGCTGTCGAAGTACTTTAAAGAATACTACGAAAATTGTGGAATCATATCAAAGATTGCAAAACGGCTCGGCATCGTCTCTAAGGAAGAGAAGCAAATTTTCCCGTTATTTCCATAGTAAATCGGAACGTTGAACGACTTTGTCTTTCTTTCCCCGCAAAACCTGATGACGTCTTTCCGCTAAATAACACCGGAAAGATATCCTTCACTTCCTGAGACATATTATTTTACAAATTTATCATGCGTCGTGACTTTCTACCCGCACCGCTACCGTCATTCGACCATGATTTTTACTTGTTCTTTCTGCATTATTTTTCTGATCTTAAAACCTGCGTTCCTTGAACTGAAGTACAAATTATTTTAAGTAAGATGTTCCTGTAACCTTATGGTTTTACCTTGCGCACATTCTCTTAATTTGGCTTTTCTCGATCTAATTTCGTTGCTAACGCTAACAATTCGAGGGAGTTTCGAAAACCAGAGCAGTAAATTTATTTAAAAGTTGGAAATTTAAGCGCAATGAAAAAATACGATCATAAAATTGGATTGTGATATAGTTATCTTTAATAGTACAGATCCTTTCCTCAGAAAAAGAATCGAGTTTTACCCCTCTAAAGAGGGTTTCTGCTAACCCTTTCCGGGTCCCTAAGATTCTCAACCAGAGGCGAACTTGTGTATCCGTGATCTTTGACTTCAGTATTTTTCGGCATTGAAGAAGCCTAATAGTTTATGACAATAGCTTATGAAATGTCGTAAATATTTCTCTCTGATTTTATTAATGGTGATACTACTATATGGGTAATAAATACCACATCTCTGGCATCAAAATTAGAAAGAAGGCATTATTAACAACGTAAGTCCAAAAAAATGAAGCTATAACACTGACCAAAATGTATTTCATATTAAGTTTTATTTCTAAAGAACTGATCTTTCCAGCGCTCATAGCAAAGGATCGAAAAAAGCTGACCAAGAGGCCAAAAATGGTTTTTTGAGCGTGGGACGTAAAACTTCGCCTAGTTATTCAAAAAGATTGAATTTTTTATTCCGTTTATAATTCTTCGATGTTTGTATGCGTCAAAAAGCAACTATATCGCAGCGAACTTGAAAGTTTTTCCGAAGTATTCTGTTGGATTGAATTATTTCGATAAATAAATGTACCAGCAAATTGAGAGCATGTTACACTTAAAGACATGGAAAAAGGGCAACTTACTCCGTAAGATATGTGTTGTAAATATTGTACAAAAGTCAGCTGGAAATCAGCAAGAAGATTCATAAACGAATAATTACGTAAAAACTTTAAATCAAACAACAAGAATAGTAATTTCAAAGATATTTTCATTTTCAAGTACATATATACCTCAGAAACTAACATAAAGGTGCTACGACGTCATAGAATATTGTTATTATCGTTGTCATACCAATAGAATTGCATATATAAATAAAAAATAAACAGTAAAATTACGATAGTATTTTGGAATTCCGCCAATTATCATTTTTACGACTGAAAAGATGGTCATCAGCATATAAAATTAAATGTTAAATTGACAAAAGTAAGTAAGCAAATAAAATACTATTAAGTGCGTTAGATAATTAATTGTCCTTCTACTCCGCAAATAGGTGAGATAATAATTAGTGCGCTCTTAAACTACTGTGGAATAAGTTTATAACATTTTCAGCCGGAATATAACATGATGATAGCTAAAAAGATAATATAAGACTGCCGAATAGAATTCGGGGTAAGCGTGGCGCTTAACCGAGCCATGCCGCGCTGTCGAAATACGTACATTCATAATCGTAATCGTACATTCCGACGGAGATAAAAATACGACTTAATATCACACAATGGACTATATTTAATCATACAATCATCAAGATAAATCTTTTCATGTAACAAAGAGGATCCATGTCAAGATATATTTTTTGTCTATTACGAAGTCTTATCGACTTTTGCATCAAAAATGACAAGAAATAATCTGCGAAACCCGAACGAATCGCATCGATTTTAAATTCATTACCTTATTAGCTTCTCTATTGCTATGAGAAATTAACGACCAGAAGTAACAATCTGTTTTGGAGATTACTTCCTTGTAAAGTTTACTTATTCCTCTCGGAGATCGCGTTCGTTTTTTTTCGGAGTTACAAAATCTTTTACTTCGCCTAAAACTTCTGAACCGATAAATTTTTCGAAAAACTTCAGTCGGTAACCAGATCTTCTCTCCTGGAACGAGTTCTACCCGACTGATTTTATCATAGCCGTAACGCAACTGTCGAACTTGAAATCTCCACAGACGAAACGGGCTGCTCTACGTTGGACCATCTATAAATCTTAGACTAAACCTACTTCATTTGGATCCCACATTGCGCAGCAGTATACGAGACTAGGTCGAATCAGGGATATATTTTTATCGTCCCTAAAAAAAATGTAATATTAAATTGGTCAGCAGCCAATTCTCACTACGATTCTTCGGTGAAATTGAAGGTTACCTACACATGAAAAGTTCGAAGGTATAACCGAGCGTATTGCAGTTAATATGTAATGGTTAATTTGAAAAACGCATGAAATATTTACCCATTGGTTTTAGATTACAACCTCTGTCGTCATTTTTTAATATATCCTCATACCAGATCGCGTTTAGTTCACGATCAGACGAATAAAATAACTAATCATAGCATAAATTCGAAAATTTCAACCGCGGTTTTCACCTGCCGTCTGACCAGAAAAACTGGAACGTAGTGCAAGCTTCTTACCGCATTCGTCACAGCCAAATGCTTCTCTATAAGTATTAGACGAGGTGAAAATATCTGGAGGGAAAGGATGAGGAATATTTATGAAAAGGAGTAACTAAATTAAAGATTTCTAAATGGATGATTTGAACGTTATACGCGTGAAAATTAAACATAAGCGGCTGAACCGAAAGGGCGTGGAGAAAATGTGAGAGACCCGTTGCTCCTCATTGATGACCTTGCTGTGCATGGCCAGAGCTTTATCTCTGTGAAGCTATTCCACATTGCTTGGCTTCGAGAGCTGCTTTTCGTCGACGATGCATCTAGTTGCGTTCGCCACAGGTGACTATTGAAAGTCCGTGTTTCCGTTGGTCGTAATTGCCCGAAGGACCCAAGGTCGGCCAAAACGAAATCAGCTGTTTTATGAAGGACAAAGAATCTCGCCCTCTCAGTTGGTTTTACACCATCCATCAACGCCTGACGAAACTAATTGGGAGAACCCTCTTCGGCTGGAGAGAATATCAGGAAATGCCTGTTTAAGGTTAAACTACTCTCGGCGAATCTACTAGCTACTCGCCAGCGAGCTCACTCGCTGCCAATAAATCGCTATGCGTAATGAGGTTTGCTAGTAAACTCGCAGCTCACTTTGCTAGTGCGAGTAAAATTGAATAATGTGCTACTTTATTCGCTCAGTCGCGCGTTAGTTTACTCGCGGGGGAACAGCTTTACTAGCTGTTCCCCCGCGAGTAAACACGCTCACTGTAATTAAGCCTTTATTTTTTATTCCTTTAACATACTACTTCACAATATACTAACTCCATGGTAACAAAAATTCAATTCTAAAAATATTAAGTTATAAAACTCCGCATTCCGCAGAAAAATAATAAGATATTGTTAATTTATGTTGCGCTAATACTCTTATATTATTAGGATAAAGTCCGAAAGATCATGACATCACTTTGGTGTTAGCGGAAGTTTTAGGAGAAGGTGTTTTAGTGTGAAGAAGGAAATTCATAATGATAAACATCTCAACCGAGCCAGAGTCAGGCTGCGAAACCGTATCTTAATTTTACTTATTTTATCTTATCGATGAATTATGGAGCAACATAGAATAGTCTCCATTACAGCCTAATATTGCAAGCAAAAGTATTCTTTCTAAATTCAAATTGCCTACTTTTTATACCTTACGCTTACGGGAACTAGCATGCATGCATGCTTATCTATAACGTTATTCCTTTGTTTATTATAATTCATATGCGTAGACGATTCTTCACTAAATACTCCTCCTTAAGCTCCTATCCTTGCAGAATTCAGAGGTGATATAATGCGATAAAAATAAAATAAATGAAATGCTATCTTCGCAATCACAATATCTTTAAAAATATCTTATCATGTTTTCGTGGTTTTGAAACTAAAATATAATAAAATAATCTAAAATCCCTAGGAATATATATCCATAGCTTATCCATAACCTTTGAAAACTCGAAAACAGTGTCCTTCGCCTGTTCTCTGTATTGTTTTATTACTTATTATTATAACTTTATTATACTTGTTACTGTATTATTTTACCTTAAATTGTTTATTAACAGACTATTTCTACCTCATACCTCACAAGTGCATCGAATGCATCAGGTGAACTTTGAATTTGAAGAATCTTCATCGTGAAATTTCTTCCCAAGAACGTGAAAATATTTCTTTCCTGAAACTTAAAGTCATCACGCGCAGCGAAGAAATAAGCAAATGAATATTTATTTGGAGACACTTCGATAACAGTATAGCGACACATGACGCTGTGAACGTTCGACTTTATCATCAAGATTTGATAAAGCTTATTTTGGGTGAAAAGAAGAAAATCAGTACCTGAAATATATTACTTTCATAAAAACGGATTGGTTCGAGCATTGTTCACCCGCAAGCCTCCAGTAGTTACGGGAGGGGATAAAAACGACATCCCAAACAAATTTTAGTTTCATGGTGCATGCAACCCCTGCCACACGCCGAAAGGCGGCTTGCAGGGTACATTCATTGACATAGTCTATCTTCTCTGATGATCAGAGGAAAAAGTTACCAGAAGTAATTATGATTTAAAACTATTATTTCCTAGTGACGCTTTGTCGATTCCTCTCGGAGTTTCTGGAGTTACAACGTCTTTTACATCGCCAGTAAGTTCTGTGCTGATGAGTTTTTCGAAAAAATCACGCAGGTAAACTGTTCGCCTAAATTCGAGCGAATCACGCCGAAAGACTTAATCAAAACCAAAACACTACTGAAATACTTGCAACTGCTCCTGAACTGAATCCTGTGAGCACTTGCCTCCAAGTGTACATCAGAGCTTATATTTTCGAGTCATTTGCTCCTACACACAGTAGTCGATCCGCTCAAAAAGGAGTAAACATGGTGCAAATGTATAACATGAAATTAATCTACCTAAATAGGAACTCCTTGAGCCTTTTTAGGGATCATTAAGGATATTTGCAAACTTAAATAGGAATGAATAGAGGCATACAATATCGATTGAATCCTTGTCTCTGCAGAACAAAACATAGAGAACTAACCTAACGAACATGAAAGATTAATGAAATACTTCACTCCAACACATATAAACAGCATTGGATTAAAGAGAAATTTACATAGCATGTCGTCCTCAACGATTAAAACAAGTTTTAAAGGTGATAACTTTCTTCATCTCAAATTTTACAATTATATTGCCTTTTATTGTATTCAATTTTTTTATTTGATTTAAATGATAATAATAGTGGAAATAAAGTTAAGTGGTTGAAAGCATCTCGCATTGAAATTCCTTGCACGGAATATTGTGCATAATACTGTAAATGTAACGCAACTACAATAAAATATCAGCAAATTCTGATGGAGATTTTCTCACAAAAATTGAATTATTCCAATGCTATTACAGCTCGGAAGGAAATACAGTCGGAAAATATTGATACCTAAGTTAGTGGAGCAAAAGTCCACCGTGTATTATAAAATCTCTAAAGACTAGGTGAACCAGCTTTTCACAAGCTCTTGAAAAATGTATCCCGCGAAGTCTTTCATAGCGACGAAAACTTTGAGAAATCTGCTTTACCCAAAATTTCCGGGAAGGCTTCATTTAGCTTTTGATGTAAATGATAAAATTTGTTTTCCCTTCTGCTCCGATTAACTCGTAAGATGTCCACGCAATTCCCTAATTTTGAGGAGAGGAAATCATTTCCGAAGGCCCAATTAAGAATTCCGAGATCTATCTCCTGAAAATTTCTCAAAGGACTAGTCCACGCAGTACCTTAAATGATACCTAAAAACACTTCTGGTTCCGCAGTGACGATTTTGGTAAAACCTCTTCCGTCCTCGTCATATCTGTGAACGAATCCCACTTCCTTAGACCGCATGCACCTGTCTACCGGAACAGATTACCGGCTCAAAACCAAAGGGAATGGACAGAAAAAATATTCAGTAGATGGCCTTCTGTTCTGTATCGAATTATGAAACGAACACGCACCACATCTTTCCGGAATGCACTCAGCCTGGTTTCTAGTGCAGTCAAACAACCCATGCATTAAATTAACAGGACCTGAACTCACCACTAAATTAGTAATAGTATTTTTAGAGTATTAGTATTGTTTAAAGTGCCTAGCAGTAGTGCTATTGTTAAAATTGCTTCGAAAACTATGGACATTTCGCACATGTGGCCCCACCGGGAATCGAACCCGGTACCGCTTTCAAGAAGGCGAACGCGTGGCCCATTTGGCTATCCGGGAGCCCTAGTATTACGCAACCCATGTATTGCTTAAAAAAATGGAACACTTATTTTATTTTACGATCAATAAAATACAATAGAGATTTACAATTTACAGATTCCACAGAGAACACTACACGACCGGTTTGGCCATCATCAGGTGAACAATTCAGGAAAAGCACAGAATATACGAGTATAAGAAAAAGTAAGGGGATGGAAGGGGGGAAGGGGTTACCACAGAGAAGCAGTGGAGAGAAAGAGGTTGGTATGTATTCGTTGCCGAGATTCTCGGAAGAGTAGAGGAGGAGCATTTATCTCATTTCTAACGTAAGAAGGAAAACTTGCGTTGCTATAGAGTGTCACTTAGGTTGGGATGGAAAACATTGCTGGTCGCAATCTGCTTGATTATATCTAGTTCTTTATCAAAGTTTTCGGGGGACAAGGGGGTGCTCATGAATCCGTTGAGGAAAGCATGGAAGAAAGAGTTTTTGAGAGGGATGACGGCTTGAAATAAGGAAAAATTCGTACCGGAACGACTGATGGTGAGGTCGAAAAAATTTAGTGCCATAGTTTTCTATCTCGAAATCTCTTCCATCTTTTCCTAAACTTTCAGTTGCCAAAAGCCATGGAGAGGGAATGAGGGCAGTAGACAATATTATGAGCGAGGTAATTTGATTTTGCCTTCCTTCGTGGGCCATAATGCTGCACCTAGTAACAGCGGTACAATGATCCTATAATGACTCTCTTTAAACCATATCAGCGGTGCTCATCTGGCGTATTTCTTATTTCAATAACGTGAACAAAGTCGACAAAAATATAAAGAAATTATACTGCCAACTAAACCAACCCAATCATCCAACATTATTGATTTCAACCGACTGATAGTTAGTTACTTAATAAACATAATAAACTACGGCAAATTTAAATCATTACCTCTGACGTAATAAAACCGCTGAAGACGGATTACGTTAGAGGAGAAAGAATCAATGATGTGATAATAGTTCATAGAACTTGCACATTAATAGCAGACAGCACATCATAATTGCGCAATCAAGCACATAGCCGGCTGCCGTAAACAAAATATTTATCAACAGATCGAGCGAAAGTGAGCTGAGATAACTAATAAATATCACCAGAGAGACTATTTTATCTGAAGGGAGAGGGCAAATAAAATTAGTCTTCTGAGAAAAGAACAAAGAAAAGAGGGGATTAAACCTCACAAATAACTAACTAACGCGAATAACTTAACCCACAACCGTAACACTATGTGTGGTAGGGCACCTAAGAAACTCGTATTCCTCAAGAGAATAGTAATTATACTAGTACATAATAACAGTAGAACTAATTATAGACCTGTGCGATGTTACTTTACATTAGGCCTCACCTTGAGTATGCATGTGGTGTATGGAACACTGCCGACAAGTGTTGTGTTCTGTGGTATCGGAGAAGTTACAGCGAAAGGTGTTTTGTTAAAAATTGTCGCGACAAATCAGTGAGCGTTACTCAAATGCTTCAGGACGGAGGATGGGAATCTCTAGAAGGTAAAAGATTTAAACAAAGGCTTAATTTACTTAATGAGTTCAGAGAAAGTACGTTCTTAGAAGATGTAGCCGATATTATGCGACCTCCCTGTTATATAGGGCTTTCTGATACCGCGAGAAAAATCAGAGAAACATATGCAAGAACTGGTCGTTTCAAAAATCCATTTTTTCTGCGGACTAGACGCGAAAGTAATCGATTAGCTAAGGAGAGTCATGATGCATGCACCTACTGCCACACGCCGCAAGGTGGCTTGAAGGGTACATATGTAGACGAAGTTCTCATTGATACATCAATATTGCTTAGTCATCTACTGCTACGAATCGCCATCTTTAGAGTAAAAGGAAACAAACATTTGCTGTACCAAAAGAAGACGAGACATGCTACATCCTTTTCGAACGGAAAGTTTGTTAATAATTTTGGTTCTACTAATATCTAATTCACATTTCTGTATCTAATTCACATTTATAATTTTAAATGGTACATGTCGTTAACTAATAATGATAACCACGTCGTCATCGGGCGTTTTTTAGTCTAATACGACCACTCTAAGAATTAAACCCAATAAAACCAAGCTCTAACCAGGATTCGAACTCTGAACCTAACAATTACTATGCCAGCAGGCTAATCTTAATGCAACCGAGGCAAGCAAATTATGCTGCAGAATATAAAATAAACTATAATTATTAAATATTCGATCTCTACACCTTCTTTTCGATGGTTTTTAGTTTTACGAAAATTATAATTATACACAAATTAGAGTTATTCCCAACACAAATCATGAAAATAATATGATAAATGGGTATTACTCTTCGATAACTGATGAATTTAAGTGACACATCGAGTGGAAAATGATTCGCATTTTACAATTACTGCTGTAAGAAATTACTTACATAGAGTTTTGAAATCTTTTCTACAAGTTGTACAACAATTAAACAAATTTAATGGTTCAAACTCTAGTTTATTGTGAGAATCGTTAAGTCGAAGTAAGAAAGTTACTCACTGCAAGGCAATGAGTTTCTCCAAGACCTACATGAGTGGAGGTTCAGCGATAAGATTAACTGTTGCACAATATCTGAGTAATATAGACACTACTTCTACATTGCACTTCCTTATCTTCTATTTTAGGTTACTCCTCTGTAATAATAATGCAAGGCCTAAGACTAACTCTTTTGCCAGCGACCGCCGAGCCTCAATCAACTCATCCTGTATCGATATACGTTCCTATGAACGACAACTGACTTTGAACATACCTGATTAGGGAAACTAGAAAAATATGCGAATTACTCCTTATTAAATAGCCATCTCTATGTACGAATCCGATTACTATAGTTGATTAAATTTATCTTCGCGGCTGAAGGGTGGAGTAAAGAAAAGGGCTAATTATAATGCGATGGACAGAGATTCCCAATGAAGAAAAAGTAAATGAAAACGCAGGTTACTGTCGAATTATGACAAATGGTGGCAATTAAACAAAGAACGATTTTAATTCAATGATTCGTCGAAACTCTCAAACAATATCATTTCTACGTATATTTACGTTCCCTAACAGAACTTAATCCATTCATGTTGGACTTGAAATCACGTAGCCTATATCTGAATAACTCGAAAATTGGGCTTAATCAACAATATAAATCTTTCAGCACGGTGTTCGAAGAATGCTTTAATTCAACTGAAAAGTTATACGACACAATCTGGGTCATTATGTTGATGGTATCTCGATCTTGATTACATCTGTCCTGTAACGTGCACCAACGCCGATGCCTTGAACTTGGTTTGCTGGTATATTATAATGAAAACCTCTGCTAAGGAGGTGTAACTACGCGAAACAATTCGAATGATTAAACTGGGTGTAAATGATATACATAAAATGATTACGGAAAGCTATTTCAGCTGCATTCATGTTTCCTCAAAGGTGGTAACGTAGTAGCGTCAATGGTTTCGGCCTTCACTTGATGGTATACCATAACAGAATAAAGTAAATAAGATGAACTAACAGTTTAATTTATACACTACTACACTATACTACATAAATTACATTGTTAGTTCATCGTATTTACTTTACTGTGGTAATGTTGAAAAAAGTGATCAGTTAAACATAAATTGACAAACTTTTCGTAAGCAACATCGAATGAACAGTTTGCTACTGCATAAAATCTTAGAAATCTTAGGTACATCTTATAAATTGATAACAAAATTTTCATTTGCCTTAGATTACGATATCTATATTCTACATTCGTAGACAATATATATGTTAAGATTTTATTCTTAGAATAAGACGCCTTTGATAGTTCCTGGAAAAGATTCCTAGGCCACTCTTCTCAGAATCGAGTTAATTTATCTAGTAATTACGGATCGTGTGAAATGCTGAAAGGAAAGGGATTTCTTAAGAAAGTAACTGAAGCTAGAATCCAAGAGAAATTGCAGCGGCGAAGACAAAGGCAAAAGATGCCAAAAAGATGATATAAAAGGCAAATAAGTTGCCAAGAACGGAAAGAAAGATCATTGAGTAGAGGATATTTGGACACATGACCAACCTTACGGTAGGTTCCTGTGTCCTGGGCATGCATATACTCAGTAGAAATTTTATCTATGTGTGTATCTATGTACAGAATATTTTACGTTGTCAATGATAGAAACCGATTTCACAGAGTTAACTTGTAAGAATCTCACTCAATCGCTTCGAAAGCAAACTCTAGCCTCAGATTATTAGTCATAGTTTCTTTCCTCGCGTATGATAAAAAAGCTATTGAGACATATTGGACTTTCCCTTCAAGCATCCACTCTTGGCTTGCGAAAATCAGGGGCCATTTCGCAGTTTTGGTTCGCATAATGATGACGTTACTTTTAGATCGAACAGTTTATCTGGCACGTGGATAAAGAATCGGGTTTTCCACCAGGTCAGGTCAAGTGGAAAACCCGAGAAGACTTCATCCACAGCTTACACCAGGAAAACACGCAATCCTTCAGTTTATCTGGCAGTTTTCTTAAGAATAAAAGTTTTCGCTAAGACTTTAGTTAACTAAAAAGCTTATCTTATTTTGTTTTTCTGATAAGCTTGTTATTAGTTCACCATAAAGATCTCACTATGTTACGAATAAAAAAATCCCTAAAGGAACACGAGACTTATTTTCGCAAAGATTCGTTAAAGAGGAGGGAAGTCAATTCTCTGATGGATGAAAACGCAGCGCATTGTTGCTAAATTTAGCTACAGCTTCTTCTGAATTTTTAGAGGTAACCTATGCAGTTGAATAAGCATTTCCCTGTTCTTTAACTGACCCACAAATCCAAACCCACGCGCGTGTATATGACACATCCTTTTTTGCCAATCCTCTCCATACTTTGAAATGAAATTTCGTAATCTGATGTATTTTTCTCTCAAGCAGCATGGTACAGGAAAATATCCCGGTGAACATTGTGACGTTGATAGAGAAAAAAAGAGACAAGAAACAACTCACCCACGATGAGATCCAAGCCTTCGTCAATGGCGTCGTCGACGGGACGGCGCAGGACTGTCAAATAGGTACGTTATGGAAATGGAGTAATTCAATTAAGGTGCTTGTTGCGCTTGCTTCTGTTTAACACACCCATACTAATGTATATACAAATTATCTTCGTATAAAAACTCTTTGCCTATTTAAACTGGTCTATTCAAGCAAGCAATATCCACTCTGTTCATGGATAAGATTAGTGAAAACAATTTTTTCAAACCAGTTTCCCGTGAACACAGAGGTTAATGACAACTAATAAATATTATTATTTATCAATAAATATCTGAAAAAGCGTATTTCTGAGATTTTTTCTTAACAAAAACACAAATTAAATTTGTTTTAGGAAAAATGTTTATTTAAAATTGTAAATTTATTTAAAAACCTAACGACAAATCATTAAGCATAATTGACTCTACCACCTCAGCTTACTTTAAAATGAAATTTATAGAAGGAAACAAAAAATTTGTTTTTACTCGACGCTCCATTTAAGCCTCCATTAACCTAAATTCATAGGCTTTGATAAAAGAACATAAGTTTTGTATTCAATCATAGACAACTTTAAATCAGTAATCTTTAAATCAGGACACATCCTTAAATTTTGACTAACCAATTCTTTAATACCCTATCCTTCTGGTAAGAAGACTCTGGATCAAAATACTGTTTAAAAACGTTACTTCCTTTAAATTAAGAAATTCACCTGTTACTCAATAAATACGAGAAAATTATTATATATCGTATTTTGTAATTCATTAGTAATTCATAGCAATAACGATAATCTAATGCAGATCAAACCGTAATTTTAGCTTTAACTAACCTACAGTGTGTAACCTTACAGCTCTAACTGTAAATATATTTCTTGACCAGGGGCAATGCTCATGGCAATGATGATCAACGAATTGTCAGACCAGGAAACGGTCAGCCTCACCAAATGCATGATAAACTCTGGTAAGTGGAATACTTTTCACAACGAATGTATCCATAATTTTGTGGTTTCTACAATGACGTAGTAGTGGTGCTCTTTTGATGACTAATACATGACGTACGGCTTAGCTAAAATTGATAGCAAAACACATCTACGATTACCGAAAATAGATCATATTTATTGCATTCACAAAAATGAAGTGCCGTTTAAAAGGGTACTATTAAACCCCTCTGATAACCGATAACTGTTATTTTAAGGTACATAAATACCCATGGCATTAGTTAAATATGACTTGACAGGTTTCTGGATCCTCCCCTGCATATTATATTACTGCGAAGAACATTGAATTACTTTCCACAATTCAATGTGTGTAAAGTAGAGGAAGTGGAAAGTGGCTTCCGAGAATATTTGTCTTATTTTCTCGTGAAAGTCCGACGTTAAATAATGCACAGGAGGCAGGATGATAGAAGAATTAACTCGACGCCAAAAGATGCTTGTTTGGTCTTACTTTCCCTCCCTTTAAATGACGTCACTCTCATTTTCATTCACAGCAAGCCTTTGATGACAGCGTTAGTCAAGTTAAATCAAACATGAATGAGGTTTGAGAAAACGTACATGCATACTTTTCTCTATACAATAATTCTTATATATTCAGAGTACGTATTCTTGGGTTTGAAGCAACTCGTTTAAATACGGGGAGTTGTGAAATAAGTATTAATTAAAAAAAGTACTTTGTTTGTAGGATAGTTCACAAACTCGCAATCTAAACGGGTCCACAATTGATAATGTGATGAAGGAACTGTTCACGAACTTAAGGAACTAATCGATAATAAATCGACCTTTCTGCTTGAGATACTTAAAGGCTCTTCCGATAAACCTACGCAATTTCATCAAAAATCGGACATCATTAAATTTAAAAAACTATGTTTCCAAAATATAACTATGACATTCTGTGTATAAGCAGCTACGGTCTTTTAGTTATATCTTCACGGCAGAGAAGGCAGAGCTTGAAAAACTACGTCTTTTAGGACGAGGGGAGGGAGACCATTCAAGGATCTATGCATCTTTTCTTCGAATAGATTTCCCACATCTTTAATTTTGAAGATCCTATTTTCCCTAGCTATTTAATTCTTTAACCACGACCTCATAAGCTCTATCGTAATGAACTCAAAATGTGACTCTAGTGTCAAAAAATGCCCAATTTCCTCATTTTCTTCACGGATTATGCTATCTAAGCGATATTCGAAAGCTTTAAATTTTACCTTTCCAAGCGCAATAAGTTCCGATTTGGACAAATCCTCCTATTTGTTTTGGTAGCCATCTTCGTCCATCATGGTCTCGAGTTTGTTTTTTACTAGCCCTATTGTTCTCCTATATCCATTTCACGTTTGCGTTTTTATTTTCTAAGTATGGTAAGGAGACTGATCAATGACGAGGCCGCATTTTCCTGGCAAATATTTGACGATAACCCGGCAAATAACCCGACGAAACCACTCCTCAAAGTGAGGAGCATTCATTTCGCTGTGGTACTTGGTCGATGCTTTGTGTCCTTTAAGAACTAGCTGTCTCCAATGGCTCCAAAAATCCTTCTCCATCACCAACACCTACAATTATTACTCTTTTTCCTGATCCTGATGGGGCTGATAAGCCACCCTTCTGTTAACGGTTTATACTGTACTTTTAAAGCAGTCAAATTTTATCGATATAAGCTCTATTTTAGAATTTAAGACTGGAAAACGTGCATCGCAACAAGGAGATGCAGATTAGGTTGTGAAACTAGAGCTGTTAAGAAGCATGAATCATGAATGAAAAGCTTATTTACAGTTCATCTGACGAGAGAAAGATTTTCCACGAGGGTAGCTTGGGAATTCCGCATTCGAAGATAACCAATGTTTACGTTGCAAACCATCCACTCGTTAAGCAGATAAGCATAGATCGCCGCATCGGAGGCGGAAGTCCTTCTGGCGACTTGGTCTTGACCTTGGTTGAGGAAAAGCGACAGAGAAGTGAAAAGGGGTGTGCCGCTTGAGAGCCAACCTTAACCTTGCTAAAGGCCACAAAGCATTAGCTTCAAGCCCAGGGGCAATGCATTTCTATTTCTCATTATGATTATTAAAGGAATCCAAGCTTGTTTTACCTCAATTCTTCGCGATAGGCAACGCCTACATGCGAAAGTTATGTAATGTTAGTATTACCTCCGACTAGATGAACAATTTACTATCCTTATACGAACTTGCATGTTTATGTTACAATTCAATCAGGGACACAACCAAATATTTTTTCGGTGGGCTCCAAGGAGGGCCAATGAAAATCGAAGAAGGACAGAGCATTTAGCTCATGGATCAAAATCGAACGCCTCTAATACAATGGACGACAAGGCAAACCCAAAACGAAAAAATCAGGGATATCCATATAAGTGGTTCATAGGGAATCACTTTTAACTTATTACTTGAATTCACCAGGTTGAAGGTTTAAGACTTCGTATGCGCGCGAATTGAATACAGGGGGAGGACCGAAGAGGGAAAGAAAATCGAGGGGGGTCTTCGACCCTAGTTATAAAAGAACAGTCTATAATATCCTTCGAAATGAAATTTGCCTAGGATTCTAACTTGGTAGAACGTTAGCTACGTCGGATTTTTAGGATGAACCTGTTTTCTTGCACTTTCGGCTATTTTTGGAATTGTCACGCCATAGATAAATTCCAACTTAAGAATTGATTACTCTTAAGAATCGATTGTCCAAAGAAGTAGTCAAACAATACCAGAAACGGTGCGGATGGGAAGGTTTTGTGAATAAAATTGTCGATTAAATCCCGATAAAAATATTTGATGAATCAGTCGTTTTCTAACAGATAAATATAATCTCTTTCGCAGTTCCACCAACGGTACGGTATTTAATTATTTCACGCGTCTCATTCCCACCACTATCTACATTCTACATTAATATGAAGCTTACGCAAAAAACTGGGATTGACACAAAATATGAAGATAAGTTCCGATAAGAAAGATAACTTCCGATAGCGAACTTTTCCAGAAGCCACACTAATAATAATAATGACCACTTAAATTGGTGAATTTTAGTCTTGAAATACCAATCTTACGATTAATCCTATTAAACAATATACAACCACGCCCTAACCAGGACTCCAACGCGGGGCCTCTGCGATGCTAAACTGGCACGATCAGTGTTATTAAAAATTTTCGATTCATTCCAATGAAATGAAAGTTGATGAAAATGATTCACTCCTCGATCTTGCTCTATTGCTTACCTGGCTTCTGTACCTCGTTAGAAATGCGCTGTTCTAACCGCCTCCAGACCAAGATGCATGTATAGATCTGTGGAAAGTTGGAGAACAAATTTCCCCGTGGGGACTGCAGGAAAGCTGCAGGGAAAGATGAAGACCGTCAACAACCCAGATATTCCGCTGAAAGAAGAAATTTGTATTTTTAAGTTTTAATTAAAAAACAAAATCTAATAAATTAAAGACTACTTTCACTTTTGCTAAAAAAGTAGGAATACATATATAAATAGAAACAGATTCAAATTATAAATAACACTCAACAAGTCTCGCACACAGATGCATTTTAGCGTTACTTAAGCTGCTAGGATCCTCTCCTGACACCCATCTTCAACCGAAGTCTGGGGAAATGGTCAATGGAACCCGGATATCCATTGACCATAGACCTATAAACGGCCACTCAATTCTGTTACATTTTTTTCGATATGCAGCAGGCCAAAAGAAGGCTTGCACAGTGTTTCTGAAGACGTGGATGTTTGAGATGACCTGTATGCAAGCTGCCATGCTTTTCCTTGCTTGTGGATTGCCTAAGTCATTGCATAATTTTTTAGGGAAGAAATTCCTTAGCATATTCTAATTATAATATTACCTATTTTGGATTAATAGAAATAAAAAACCACCGTTTAGTTATTTTATACATTAAAATTTAATAACTCAATATTCCCTTCGTAAACAGCTTATACATAAGTGTACTGAATCAGTATTTCATTACTGTGATTTATTGAGTGATCATTCCTTGTATTAAAATTTTGAACTAAAATAACCAATATCTTAAGTTATAAAGTGTAATGAAAAAAGAAAAATCTTATGGAGACCTAAAAAGGCAATCATTCTCAAACCTATGGGTGATTTTCTGAAGTTCCAGTGAAACAAAACGTCAAGCACAAAATATCCAGAGGGGGTGGATCCTCTTGACAACTTAGGGATAAGCAATTATCCTAGTATGTGACACGGAGCTTAAACTAGAAGCCAATCGCAAGTTTCTAGGATCACCATATTTATGCAGCATTTATCATAGCAACTTTATAAGAGAACTTCTATTACACATCTTGGCAATTTTTCAGATCTGCTCTTTAGACACAATGGTAGGCTGAAACACCTGCAAGTAGGTTTTCATAGGTATATCAGGTATCAGGCATTATTAGTAATGTAACGTAGCAAGGTAGTTACGGATGAAGTGAATGTATACCTGTAGATGTCAAGTCTTAACTTCCCAGCATTCTAGAAGTGTCCTTTATGAATACAAACATCATCAGCGATCCAGTATCCTCCTCTTTTTTTAAACAACCCAAAAATCTTAAAATACAACTTCTTCTCCTGACAGAATCTAAAATGTGTTAAGAAGTCTAGAGATTGACAATATAAAAATAAGAGTTTGTTTTTCAATTTTTCCATGAAGGCGAAGTGCTCGACTGGCCTAAAGAGTGGGCTCCTCTATTGGTTGACAAGCACAGCACTGGTGGGGTAGGGGACAAAATATCCCTACCATTGGCACCTGCTTTAGCAGCATGTGGAGCCAAAGTTCCTATGCTAAGTGGGCGGGGTCTGGATATCACGGGCGGCACCCTTGACAAGTTAGAATCAATCCCTGGTAAGTACAACTACAGGTATCTAAATGCAATCATATTTTAATTAGTCTCTAAGAATTTAAACCAAGATCTCTTTTACATATACTTCCTGAGCAACTGATAAGTTACTAGACGATAAGACAGGAAAGGAATCCAATGCACTGAGAGCAATGGAGCATGACAATCCCAAATTGTTATTTTGTACCATCTAAAATCGCTTAATGGAAGATCTTGGTTAAAATATTTAGTTTAAGATGCTGCATAGTAATAATAATGCTGTAATAAAACTCCTCTACATCAAAATTTGAGCAAAGATCTAAATAAATTAAGTAACTTTTCATAAAATGAAGTTCGAAATAATAATTATTTTCCATTGAATTATTGATTCCATTATAATGGATGCTGTCTGTTTATAACATAATTAAAATTGAGTATTTTACAATGACTGACAGATTTATATTACTGATAAACTGTGATCAATTTATTGACTAATTTTTATTTTATATTTATCGAATCATCATCTCATTCTTGCTCACAGGTTACAAGGTGGAGTTAACCAAAGATCAAATGCTTAAGGCTCTAAAAGAGGTTGGCTGTTTTATTGCTGGGCAAACCAGTACCCTTGTTCCTGCTGACAAGGAGATCTACAAACGTCGAGATGTTACAGCAACAGTTCCCAGTAATGGACTAGTGACTGGTAAATAATATTCAACTAATCAATAATGAATTCATATATGAATGGAAATTGATTGCAGTAAATATTCTAATGTAAAATGTTTCCAAAGCTGAATTTGACAGTGCAGATGGAACTAAATAACTCTCTGACATAACATTTTATACATCATATATATTAAATGCAAAATATTTGTCTGTCCATCTGTCTATCTGCCTGCCTGTCCATCCCCCCTCTATCTCAGAAACAGCTTGATGTAGAGATGTGAAAAAAAACTGCATCATGTTTCTACGAGGTTGAAAGGTCCACAAAAACTATTCACATCTCTCAGAAGGCTCGGGTTTGAACCCAGGAGCTCATATACGTTTTCATAAGAAATTCATGTTAAGTTCATTCTCATGTCTTGCGGACTATGTTTCTTTTGCAAAATTAAATTAGGAATAATGGTCCTACAAAATCAAGACGTGCTAAAAGAAAGGAAAATAATTATAGACTCTTTATTTTAGTCATAAAATATTGATATAGATTCAAAATTGCAAGAATTTTGGTAAATATATGCAAAATTTGTAAACCTTTGTTAAAGTTGAAGTAGACAAAAGATTTATGAATGTTGACTTCATAATGAAAACTGACAAAATAGTCCTTCATACATTTAATTATGGGCAAAAGTATACCAAATTTGTCCCTCATCAATCAAACCATCTACCAGTCCTATTTACGTTACTAAAGACCAACAGTTAACACTTTCTGTCTTAGAATGACCAGATGTATACAACAACAGATATATTTTTAAAACAGGTTAAGCTCCGTCATACTTAATGGGGGCATTTACTAGCTTGTAGTAAAATAAAATTTTGAAGTATTTTATATACATTCTAGTTAAATATATAAATTCTTATATTATTCACTTAAAATATACTTATGGAAGTGAAGGTAGTAAAACTTTACTCTCATAAGAGCTGTAATATATATCACAGTAAGTAATACAATACAACAATCAATCTGACAAAATATGAAAAATTTCAATTCATTAATCTTGACAATCAATATAGCAATAGCTTATTCATGTTACTAGTAATATTTTCACTAAACATATAGGTTAATTCCTCTTTACTACTAAGGTTCATTTCCTGAAAGTTGTCATAAGCATAAGGTAAGAGCATTAAATCCATTAATATCTCAAATAAGTATATTACATACAAACTTAATATGGTATTTTTTAACCAAAGACTCTTTGAGAAAACATAGATTCTCTTAAAATTCTCCTATATTTTACAGAGATTTGAAGATTATTTATAATTCTTTCTTACAATATTTCCTCACTAAAAATAATGCTCAATCAAAATTTACTGTAAAAATTGTTGCTATGTAAATCAGAAGAGCACCAGCAGATCTTAAACCTGTTATTCTCTCTATCTTTTAAGGTTCAATTTTATCCAAGAAAGCTGCAGAAGGTGTCAAATCACTCATTCTGGACCTTAAAGTTGGGACTGCGGCATTTTATAAAAGTGTAGAAACTGCTGAAGGATTGGCAAACAAAATGGTGAATATTCTTTGATCTTAATTATTTGTTGACACTGAAATTAGCTCTTCAAACTATTAATAACTTCTTGTCAAAGACTTTGGATGCAACTCTAAAGCAGTTTATTCTAAACTGCATACCATGGCACAATAGTGTGTACAAAAAGGGGGTAAGTATACCACAAAATATTTCCTAGTAGCATTGGGGTGAAAATTTGAGTATTTACAAACTTTTTTAATTTTTTCTGCCTAATAAATTTGAAATTTTTCACCTCAAAACTGCTGATGCTTGCAAAATTTGAGTTTTGTAGAAATATTAGGTCCATGAGCTATTGTAATAAATGCATAGAGTAAATAACTCAGAAAATTATATTAAAGTAGAAAATTTTTGGACATCTGCTGGTTTTTTGTTTGCTGAGCAAATACACCATCGCCTTAAGCTTTGTAAGGGATATTCCTAATAACCTCACAAATATCATAAATAAGCATTTCACTATGATTATGATGCAAAATTTTAACATTCAGCATAAAAATAGTATAGCCTTGGTTTATGCACAGCAACCTTAACATTAAAATTCACTGGTGTGCTGCAAAACAAAGTCCTAACCTTCAGTATATTGAGGGTATAATAGTTTGGCAGACATTGCCTTAAAGAATTTCAGGCAAGTAATATAAGTTTGCTAAGTAGGATAAATAGACCTTTAAAAGGAAAAGGTGAGCTCAGGAGAAAGAGCTCTTGTAACAAATGCATATCCTCTCTTAGGATACAAAGAAATATATTTTGGGAAATTTTTAATGGTCTATTATTACCTTTCTTTATTCTATTCTGAATGCAGCTATGTATTTGTCATTTTGAGGTGATACTGGCTCTGAAATTTTAATTTGCGCAAACAGAAAAATTTTGATCTTGCAAGCTAGAAAATTCTTAGTGTTCCTTTTAAGTATTATTCTTTTGTAGTAGTTAGAAAATGATTTACAAATATCTTAAAACCCTCAAGCATGGTTAATTCACTTCCAAACACTTTTGTTCTATTCCACAAGATAAAAATTGCTAAAACTCTAGGAATCAACATGAGAGTTGCTCTCTCAAGAATGGACTGCCCACTTGGCTGTAATGTTGGAAATGCTCTTGAAGTAGCTGAATCAGTATACTGTATGCAAGGAAAAGGCCCAGATGATCTGGAGAAGCTTGTGGTGGATTTAGGTAAGCATGGGCATATGTGAATAATTACAATGTATTGTCATTTTGCCTTACATGTGACAGCTTCCACGATTTCTCAAAAGGCCAATTGCATTTTAATCAATAAAACAGTTACAAAAATCTGGAAAAGTTTTACCATATCGAATGAAATAAAATAACTCAATTATTGTATTTAAGTAATTAATAGATCCATTTATGCCATGAGTAGAGAGAGAAAAACTCCCATTTCAATTGGTCTAAACTCAGAATTAAGTGAAATCTTTACCACCAAACAAATCCTAAAATGTCAATTTTACAATTTCTTTGTTTAGTTTTTCGTTGTTTGCTTAACTTTTATCTAAATTTAAAGGAGATTTAACAAATCTTATGAGTTTAGCTTCAGGGGAAATTTTTTTTTTTTAATTTTCCATACAGGTGCTCATTTACTAGAAATGAGTGGTTTAGCAAAAAGTTTTAAAGAGGGCCAGGAGAACATTCATAGAAGCCTCCACGATGGGTCAGCTTTGGAAAAGTTTTGCAAAATGATCCAATGCCAAGGAGTGGATCGTGAAGTTGCTGAAAAGCTATGTAAGGACCCATTTTCAGTACTACTAAAGGTGCCTTCTAGTCAAATAACAACTATCAAAGCAAAAGAGTCAGGTGAGTATCCCAAAGTGCATGAGCTAAATTGTAACTTTATGCCTGCTAAAACATAATTTGTTTCTGTATAATGACTTTATGAATCATGATAGTGATAGTAGCAAAACCTTTGGTCTAAAAAAATAATTGCAGTGATGTAATTCAACATTAATAGACGCCTCAAATATTCTGCATAAGCCACTTCAAAGTATAGATTTATAGCCTGAACAGTAACCTACACTTAAATGCATCATTTGAATTAATAAAATTCTATTTTTGAAATTGGAAAGCAAACAAAGGGTGTGATAATAAGATAATTAAATTATTTTTAAATTAAAGAAAATCATTCATCAATGCATGCTTTTGGGGAGTATTACAAGTATTCAAAGAAAAACATAAACAAAAAAGTCTGACAGGACCACAACTCAATCCCAAGTCTTCAATGATACTCAATGGCTGGAGTATTTCTCCCAAACAGCCTGTCTGAATGTTCTGACAAGATAGTTTAATGACTTCAGCAGTCGCCAGGATAACACCCAGGTTCCATTTCTACCAGACTATTTTCCTGAGCATTTTTCCTTGGGATTTATCCTAGGAGCACACCTTTAATTGCAAATTAACCCATCACCCTTTCCATCTACATTAGTGATGGCTGCCAAGTCAACAGGAAACTGCTTTCAATGCGTAAAATCACAAGAGAAGCAAAGCCTTCTGAACAACACAAAGACTCACCTCAACAGCTGGTTATTTTTAATTTCAAAGAATACTAAAGTATTTGCTCAGTGTCAGCCTGAAACTACTTTAATGGAAAACATAATTTAAACGAAACAAGGAAAATAATAATCTGTACAACAATCAAGGATCAAATTTTTTTACTTTACTGAATTGCTCTAATCTCTTACTTTATTTTTGCTTTTAATTAACCTACAAACTTCTGTTGCAGGAGTTCTGACACACATAGATGCCTTGGCTATTGGTAGATGCAGCCGAGACTTGGGAGCTGGACGCTTAACAGCTACTCAAGAACTGGATTTGCGAGTAGGTGTGAGAATTTTAGCAAAACCAGGACAACGTATTGAGAAAGGAAGCCCTTGGCTAGAAGTACACCATGCTACACCAAAACTTCCAGAGAAGATTCATGACATACTGCAAGATGCAGCTACAATTGGTAGCAGAGAGCCTAATTCAAAAGAAATGATTATTAAAGTCATTCAATAGGGAAAATATTTTAAATATTTAACGATGAATCAATTTGCTGCCAAAGATTAATACTCTCTGAGACTAATAGTACAGAAAGATCTAATGTCTGTTTATGCATTGAACATAGGGGAAAATAATTGAAAAAAAATATTTTAAAATTTCATCAATGAATTTGATATATAAATAGATGACATTTTGGAATGCTAACTCAAGAGTCTGAAAGTAAAATTATTTGTTTTTACATTGTTTGCTAACCTATAACACATGAATCAGCAGATGATTTTGAGCATCATGAAGGGCTTCAAGAGTGTAATAGTCTTCAAGGTCGAAATTACAAACATTAATGTTTGTATTCTCATAGAAAATTTCATTGAATTTTTTGGTATATTTTCACTATGTTCGAAGCAGAAAAGAAAATTGTTAAGACTAAGAATGATCTTGCAGAATTTTTTTTTATTAATTTTTAATGAAATACTGATTTTTTGATGTTTTACATTCACACTTAAGAAAATTATATCATGGAGTAAAATTTTAAGCCTGATATTGTGGGACTGCGGGACTTTCTCAGAATATAAGAGGCCAAATTCTCGAATCTATATACTTCTTCTAGTATCTGCTAGTTATTTACAAATGAAAGATTTAAGGCAGAAGGAAACGACTAATTGAACATTTAATTTTAGAATACTATCCGGATAATCATGAGCACAATAATATTTTTAGATGGTAATAAAAATGTAATTGGGCACAATATTTTGTCAATTTTATTCTTGCTGAGGCTGAATCTTACCATGATACTTTTATCATACTCGGTATGTATTAAAATTCTCCTGATAAGTCGGAGAGCTATTTGTACTGACCTTAAAGTTTCTAGAGATCGTCACCCAAAGGTTGACACGAACACATTTCAACCAACTTCTTTTAATTCTTCTTAATTTATGACAGAGGCCAAGATCCAAAAACAAGAGCTCGGCTAGAGGAATGATCGGCGTATGCTGTTTTCTGCGTTAGATTAGATATGAAAATATCGTTCATTCTCGAGGGAAAACTAAATCATTATCTAACTAAATCACTGAAAAAGTATAACAAGTTCAATACAATACCTTAAATTTTCGGTACTGGCGAAACGCATTTCATTTTCGATTCTTGGTATATGTATTAAACTGTATTTAGAGAAAATACGCTCGAGATAGAAACTTACTAGTTCTCGAACTCTAGCATGTTTTTAATAATAACGATTAATCCGAATTTTGCGCCAATACGTTCATCTGAACATCATATACTGTCGGTAGAAGAGAAGCGTCAAGCAACAGGAAGCGCTCCCTTTAAATGTGTCCTCAGCTTTTTATCCATTTCACTTATGTTATCAACGCGTCATTCAAATCTGCTTACCTTGGGTGCAAATGTTTAGTTTCTCCTTTTCTCTCTTCAATTGGAAAGCATCAGCGGGGCAAAAATCATAATTCATTCATCATCATTAAGAGTAGAAATAATTTCTACTCTTAATGCAAAATTACGAATGTAGTACCACCATAACGTTCTTTTAAATTCCATACTATTTTATCAGGCTTTTACAAGATTATAAGCTAAAAAACTAAAATAGACTTTGGCGTTTCCTTTGTTCTTGAAGCTGACGACAATATAGACGGATCTACAGCAAACGCAAACAACGAAAGGACACTGCCAGCTCGAACGAGTCGATTAATTTTGCATAAACTTTTGGACCTTAGTAAACATTTCAAATCGTAGTTGAATAATCGCCATAAAGTCAAATCAAACATTCTACTGCTCCCTTTTAATATAAGGAAATAATGTGAAACCAACCAAGTATGTAGATGAAAAACAGAATTTACGACAAGAGGATTTTTAGTTATCACGTATCGATTTTCCATCAACTATACAAGGACTTGCTCATCTCTGATAAATTTTCTTACAATGTTTCTACTAGCTCAATCAATTAACGTAGTGATCATTGCATTTAATTTTTTCACAAAAAATAAAAGGGTGGCAAGAGCCTACTTAACTCCACAAAGATTTACACTATAGGACTACGTCTAAATGTGTCCAGTTAGCCTCCATATATAACTCAAGAGTTCAAGTTAGTCTAATCATATGTTCTAAAGGGCATGAGTAACCCTTAGCAAGAGCTTACCTATTTTACTATTAACCTAGAAAGGAGACACCTTCATTTGATTTTGAAACAAGGCACCAGAAATATTACAAAACTGTGACCAACATATAATTCAGTCAAAAAGCTAGAATATATTTTATAAATGCGAACTACATCACCTCACTATTCATGTAAAAATATAAATGATACAGAGTTACTTAAGGAAGCTTCTGAGCAATCAAGAAAGCACTGACCAAAACCTGACACACATTCGGAGTGACAGGTACATAAACCAAAGGCAGTCATGGTCAAAACAAAGAATTTTTTATCATAACAAATTGAAAGAAAATCTAATAATGTACGTCTCTTACATTTCCCCCATTTTGGGTAAAATTTAAAATTTTGCTGATTGAACCTATCAGAAAAATTAACAAAATATCCCCAATTAAGAATTTTTCCAATCTGCATTGTTATGTATCACAGCCACTATAGTACTTAACTTGAAGAAATTATTCGAACTGTTACTATTGCCCTCATAACACAAGTACAGTAGTTGTCAACATTACAAGCAGCGGCAACTTAACATCTTACTTATACAACGTTACTCAATTCCTTCTAAGACATTTCTTCCCATATAAAGTAACATAGCCAGAACCTTTGCAACTGAATGTACATAGCAATTTTCTGAACTAACTACATAATAGTTATGAAAGATATATCTCAAGATACAACCTTGTAAAATTAAAGAGAAAAACACATCTGTGTGATATGCCAATTTATTACTTGGGTTTTACCGAGCAAAAAAAAACTTATTTTGCAATCTGGACAGCAACAATACAATTTACAGTATCATCAGCCTTAACCTTTAACAAATGAATTAATATTATCACATCATTTAAACAGCCTTTTGATTTTCAACTCAATAAATTACAAAAGTGATAATCAAGAAATGTGCTTCACTGCAAAATTAATAATTTACCGCAGTTTCTTGATTAACTAAATGCAAAAAATTATTTATGTACAAAATTTTAAAATAACAAATCAAAAACAATTGAAAATACTGTTTTTTACTTGTTCAACAAACAACAAAATTGACTACAATTGCACATACTATCTTAATAGTAAGAGAAATGTACAAAGGAATAAACTGCTTCATACAATCAAATTGAGCAAAAGAGCTGAATGGAAGTGTAGCAGAACAACTTTTGCTGAATGCAAAAGTTGCAATGCAAATATCGCAGCTGATAAAAATCTCAATCCTCAAGGATCATGGAACTCGAATCCTTATCATCTCCTATGACACCTTCTGCCATTGTAAGTCCAAGTTGCTGAAAAAAGAAGGAAAAGATCATTAAGCTATTACTAGTAAAAAATAATGCATTCTGGAGTGTATTGAGTTAAATTGCCCTCATGGGCAGACATCAAGCAACATTCCCTCAATGGTTTAGGAAGATTAGAAAATCCTTCCAAGTTCTAACACTCAATGCACTAATCATGTAATCTTCCATTACCTGAAGGGCTGCTAGCTGGGCAGAATCAGCCACAACAAATATTTGGGCATTGGAATCTCCAGTTACTGCTAAACTATGAGTCTGGTTACTAGTCCCTTGTGCAGACCTTGATCCAGAGGCTTGATTAGTAGCATGAAGGGCTACTAGAGTAGCACCATTCTCCTGCACTTCCATCATTTGCTGTGAAAAAAAGAGAAACAAAGTGACTAATTCTGTAACACATATACGATTCAACACCTCGTAACTAAATAAAATCTCATTCCCAAAAGAAGTGCCAAAACCAGATGAAAGAAAAAGCAGAGGTTTAACCACAAGAAACATGGATGGGATGGAAGACCAAGAGGGAGATAAGCATGCTTGAATTTGAACTTTTCAATTGAAGAGAAAAAGCCTGCTATGGCTGGGATTCGGGACGTAACAGATCAATATTTCTTTTGACTTCTGAAATTATAATGAGACATGGCTTGCTCTAGAGGATTCATCTACAACAACTTCACTCCTGCACACATGTGGGACATATATATCATCCTGTCATGGAAACTTAATTGGATAAAGTAACAGCAAGGCAAGTGGAAGATCCAGGCTCAAGTCCCACACCCTGGGGTGCCATGTGAAGGTGGAAACAGAGGTTTAGCTATGGAGGACTTCATGGGGTATGGCAACAATTCCTACATGTATCTGAGAAAACAGATATGGTCTCCCTTTTCCAATCTAACAACTATGACCAGACTTTTTTTTTGCTAATCTCTGGACCCTCAACCCAATTTTCCTTTCTAAATAAGCATTTGTCTGAAATCATGCCTTCCATAACCATTTATGTACACACAGCCAGATGCATAGCTGCACAAAGCAGTTGCTGAGAAGTTCAAGCCTAATGATGAATCTTGATGAAAAACATCTACGTGATGTAGTGCCTGAGAAGAGCAATACATTCCTACATTCAACTTTCTTGATGCTATATTTAAAAAAAAGGAATAGAGGTCGCCAAGAGTTCACCAACTTTTTTTTAACTGGTTGCTCATATTTCATGCAGGCAAAAAGTCTTATGAGATAACAGGTTCCTTAGTTAGAGATGAGACAAATGCCCAGCAGCCCAGTTTGGTATGGATCAGTCATCAACGAATTTCAGATGGATTGCTCTCCTTTATTGAGATTAATGCATCAGCCTAAATTACTTTCCTATTTAAATCATTGATAAAATAAGGCTAACTATATCAGTAATGCAGAAAAAGAAATCTAAAATATACTATTTTGTTTGAGAGCTTATGCTTGTTAATAAAAAGTGAAAATCCATCAGGTCTAACATTCTCTCACTGCACTGACTAAGAGACAAAATACAAAGGAATAACAAGTGTGAAAAATAGCGACACGACTGGGACTCGAACCCAGGTCTCCCACTTTAGAGTCCCAGTCGTGTCGCTATTTTTCACACTTGTTATTCCTTTGGGATTTTCGTAGGTTTTACAACCTACTAAGTTACCTTCCTTTCCTTTAGAAAAAATACAGTTTCAAGCCTCATTCTTAATTTTAAATAATTTATCTATTAGGTTTGGATCTTGAAAAAAAGAGGGATTTAAAAAGTTAATTATTTGGATTTCCTTTAAAATGTATTTTTAGTAATATTAGCTACATTCAAATTAGTGAATATTTATTATTATTAGTAATTTAAGCTTTGAAATAGTGAATATATTTGCATTGATAAGGATAGGAATCATTGAAAAGGATTTTACTTTTGGGCAACTTTTCATTAACTTCATAATAACATACAGTGGTATTCAGAGGCACAAACTAGACCTCACTAAGAAGATATTTGAGAGCAGAAGCTATTTCTAGTCATAACACTTCCCTGAAATCAAACAACTTCCTTTGACCCAACAATTGGACTTTTTGAAATTCACTTTCTAGGTACAGAATATAATAAAAATAATGTAATAACATTTTCTGTTATCTTTGATTTACTCCCTCAGAGCATAACTTTTCATAATTGTTGTGTATGTGCCATGTTGGAGTGAGTGTGTGTGTCTGACGGTGCTGTTGCATGTTGGGGCTGTAGATTAGATTGAAATTTGGTACTTGGAGTGGAGGACTTGGGTTCAGTTAAACCCATACGCAGTTATATTTCATGGTAAGCAACATCTATTTTTACTTCAGCTTTTATCTTATTAAACAATTACTAATATATGCTTTAGAAACATATAGTTAAGAGAAATATTAACTACATAGCCAGGTTTGCATTGCAATCATAAAGGTCAGCTTTTTGAAATTATTTAACATTTGAAAAATATTGTTCTTAGATGTCACATGAAAGGAAACATTTACCTGGATGGGGTTACAAAAAAAAGAAAACTTAGGGAGGAGGAACAACTCAATACATTCAATTCTTAGCTAATGAGATTTCTTCTAGGAGAACCCAAATGCAAAAAAACAGAGGGAGCAGCCAATGTAAATGGTGGTCTGATATCTGTTAGAAATGAAGTTAATGAGCATAAAGTTCCTGAGCATTCAACACCAGTAAAAAATTTATTGCAGACAAATCAGACACAACCAAACATTCAGAAGAAATGGATTAAGGAAAAAATCCTGTTAATGTAACTTCTGATTCAGTTTCATGGATTGAATTCTAACTGTAGAAAACCAGAAACTTTTCAGTTGAAGTAGGCCTAGTTGAGATTTGTGATGTTTTTCAGAAAGATAAATATGGTAGAAGCTTTTCATCATTATTATCATCACATTCCACGTTTTTGTGACTCTTTACCGACCTATTCCAGTCAGTGTATTCCAGATTACATGCTACACATAACTGAGTGCAGTAGATTTATCAGTTCTTCTATATTATTATTTCCATTCCCATCTTGAGCTAGTAATGTGATACAATCATTCAACATGATGTCACAGTTTCAATAAGCCAAATAATCACATGCATTACTTTCAGGTCTTCATTTACTTTCACAAAGAATATGAGTTTTTCCTGAGTAAATCATAAGAATTTTAAAATAACGAGTTTTCTATTAATGTGTTTCATCACATGTCAGAGATGAGATGATGTCATAATTTCCTAGAGGATAACAATTGATATTTTTCTAGTAATTCCTGTTTGAGAACATAAATCGGAGTATTTTTCGTAACCTAGAAATTCAAGATAATGAGATTTTAGTCCCATAGAAGATTCTGTTCTTGATTTCCTAAAAAAAACAGCATTCAAATTCTTACGATTAAAGATATCATTTACATGAATAGCCACTTACATTTGGTATGAGTGACGTCACCTTCACCTTCTTCACCTTTCGTCCATTTTCTCCATCTTCATCCTGACCATTTGTACTCCCCTGTGAAGTGGTAGCATAAAACTGGACGGAAGTTGGGTCAACTAGAACTATGTTTCCATTCTCTTCAGCATCATTTTCATTATCTATGTCAAGAAACCCATATCTGTCCGTGCCATCGGTGATAACACCATGAGCTGTACGTTTGTGCATTGTCAATGTGGATGCCTGTCAATATAGAAGTTTTGGTGAACACCAAGTCTGATAAGAAAAATTTCAACCTAGCTGTGTTAGCTTGGAAAAAAGAAATGAAACTTTACACTACCACAATTCTATCAATGGAGGGAATTCTAAATGTACCTCGAATCCTTCAAGGAAGAGCCAGAAAAAGTTATGTAGCTACAAAAGAACAGTCAAAACAAATCTTTTGTGATAGTTAAGTTCCTATGAAAAAATGTAAGGCTGAAAGTTCACACTGCAATTCATGATTCTCAGCGTTTCTATTTGTTTATTCCTAACTTTGCTGCAACTTTATTTTCATAAAGAGGGGAGAACTTTATAAATGTTTACAATTACAAAGTTACAATGCATCAACTTATGAAAACATTACTAATGACATGCAGATATAGAATGGATATTCCTCAGTCAATAATTAATGTTACATCATTACATCACAATCAAAGATATAATTTAAAATCTACAATTATAACAAATAGAAGTACAAAATTCATTCAAAAGCACATGATATACCCATGTTAAAACAAAATGTTTACTTTATCATACTTTATTATCCTTTATCAATCCTTATTTCTAAACATTTAGAATATTTTATGCTATAAATATTAGATCCCAAAGACTGAAATTTGGTAATTCTTTAGTTACTATGTGCAGACATGATTGCAAATAATACTAAGAACAGACTCTCTGGTAATTTTGCAAAAGTATCTTTTACATTCATTCTCAATTATGTCCTTTATTTGCTTTAGATAAATAAGTTTTAATGCATTGATTGTACTCCTATAATTAAGTTGGTTTACTTTTACCACTTTGATATTATGCTCTCCTTGACAAAAAAACAACAAAACAAAAGTACAATAAATGTAAGTTAAGTCTCCATAAGATGTGATTAGATTGTATTTTAGATACTGGCACAATTCTGGCTTAAACTAATAAGAAAAGATGATTCTATATTCCATACCTGCCTGTAGTTCCGAGCACAGAGATTACAAAAGTATGGTTTCTGATGCGTATGGACCACATGATGCTTGTAGAGAGATGAGTACTCAGTGAACCTTTTACCACATCCCTGAAAATTAAAATATTGAAAATTAACTGAGATTCAAACTTGGCAAATGAATAGGATGGAGAAGATCAGAATGACGAAAACAATACTCAATGAGTGCAAGTCTGCAGATGAGAGGAAAAATGAGAAAAGGATGGTTGAATTGGGTAAATGAGATTCTGAATAGATATGAGTAGATGGATGAATAGGATTGAATACACAGAGCATGGATGTCTCTTAGGGGAAAATTGGCATAGATAAGGAAGTCTGGCTTATAATGTAAGACTAATAAGAAACATTGTAGGTATGCCAATTTTCACAGAAAACCAAACAACAAGAGTGCAAAATGTCACCAAGTTATATCAGTTGCAGTTGAGTCCTCACTAAAATTTTGCACTAAGAGTACCATCAGAATTTTTAATTCTATGGTCACAATCCCCTATACCTCCCTCATAACATGTAGTTTTTCTTTGCTAGAGATTGATTGCCTCAAAATTGGTAGATAAAACAATATGGCCCTGCTTTTTTGACTATACCATAGAGCAAGCTTGTAGAGGTCTAACGAACATGCCAAGGAGTAATATGCCTTTTTAAAGTAGCAGGAACTGGAGTCTAAGATTCCCTACGATGGCCAGTTCCCAAGCTGAACTGACAATTTGAGTTTGTTCTATGACAGTGCTGCTCTTCACTTTATCGTGCACAGGAGGTAGGGTTCCCAGCATTTTGTTATCCCCCAATAAAAGTGCTTCTCTTCCCAGAAAATATTATAAAGAAAATCATCTTGGATTGTAAGTCTAAAATGTTTAAGGAATACAGACATTTCTGAGGATTAGCCTGAGGATCCTCAGGGTTGTATGAATTTAAAAAAGTGTGTTGTGAAACCACCATTTCTCTGTTCCTTACATCCCTTCTCAATTGTTTCCTCATTGAAGTCACCCTCTCAATAAGAAACCTTCACTGATGACTGTTACATTGTTCATATCTCATGAGAAACCCCCATAACTAAAAGACAAAGTAAACATTTCAAGACATATCCCCTACCTGTACCCCATGTTGTTGTGTTTTTTTTGCTGTAGTATCTTGAATGACAGGCCACCAAGCTGTATAAAGCTTGCTCCTCATTAGCAGCAGGTGAGACTCAGACCAAGAAACCTTCATCAGTAATGACATTTTTTAAACTCAGACTAGCACAAGAAAATCTTTGCTGAGTGATTGAAAGAATGGTAAAATTTTTCAACACACTTAAATTCACACAACCGAGAGGATGGCCACTGAGTTAACAGCCAAAGTATCGGTATTCCATGAAATTACCCGGCAAACATCTTCAGATGATTTTCTTCTCAATTTAAAATGAGTTTTAATTTAAAGCAGGACAATGAACACACAATTCCTTGGGATGGTTTTCATATTTGACATGGAAAGAATTCTATTAACAATGTAGAACACGTTCTTTGGAATTTCTAACAAAATTTTTGAAGTTATTGGATTAAAATATTTTAAATAGCCCACTATCTATTCTTTAGGATGAAAATGGCCAGACATTTATTAAGGAATGGAATATAATATTATTGAGAAATTATACTGTTTGAGAGTCTGACTGGCACCTGTGACTGAAGAGGTTTAGAATCATTGAAATAACAGATGAAAATTTAGCAAATTCTTACAGGTGTTTCCAAAAAGAAGTTTCATGTTAGACTTTAACAGACTTAAATGATAAGAAATCTTCATACCTGAATTGTGCAAACATAGGGTTTTTCTCCTGTGTGTATCCTTAAGTGATTTTTATAGTTGGTGGCAGATGCAAACGCTCTGTTGCACCCCTGTTCTGGACACACATACGGACGCTCACCTGTGTGAGTTCGGACGTGCACTTTACGAATGTTTGAAGTTGTGAATGAGCGCCCACAGCCAACAATTGGACATTTGAAAGGACGCTCACCTGAACAAAAGAAACATCACATAAGCGACAATGGAATTCCCCTCTGATTCAATCAAAATGCAGGAGCATTTAATTAAGCTTCAACCAACAGAGATTGAGGAATGACTGACTGACCTGTATGAGTCCGCACATGCTTCTGGAGATCTCCAGACGTCTTGAAGCTCTTGCCGCATATCTCTTCTGGGCACTTGTAAGGCTTCTCACCCGTATGGGTACGTACATGTGCTTTTAGACCATATCCTGTTGCAAAAGCTTTGCCACACCCAGTTGCACCAGTGCACTTGAAAGGACGGTCTCCAGTGTGTGAACGCTCATGAACCTTAAAAGAATGAACATACAATTTTAAGAGGTATGCTAACTCTTAGAGAATTGATACAATAAGTTGTCTATCAGAGAAAAAAGACAATCACACTGGAACAAGCCAAGTTGCTACATTCACTATTATAATAATAAATCTTTTATTGGGTATATTTCTGAATAATTTAACAATTTTCAATCACAGTTGCCTCCAAGCTATACACCTGGGTTGCCACACTGTTTGGTTCTCATTATGTCTTATAACTCTTGGTAGGCCTATGGATCCTAAATTTTACTCCTTTAAACCATTTAATAAAAGATATAATGATTTGCCTTTTAAATATAAAACTAAAATTTTCTATCTATAGATCAAGAAACAGTTGTTTACCAACAGATGCTAAACATAAACTCTGATCAAATTCCTCATAAAATTATCTTTCATGTTTCTCAGAAAGGAATAGCATGTCTCATGTTAATTATTACCCCTAAAGATGGCTTAGGGGTTATTTTCCGAGGGTCTCGTTTTCTTAATGAAAAATTTACATTTACAGTAAAACAAAAATACACATTATTTTTATTTATTTATACACTGAATACTTAATAATCCAATACATCCATGTTTAGAAGACAGTTTAAACAGATGCACAAAATCTGTCCGTCCTGTATTTCAAACAAAAGGATTAAATAAAATTTGTCTGTCTGGCTGATGATCTGAAACACAGCTTATACATGAGGTTGTGCTATTTTACGACACCCCAAAAAATCATACAAGGGCTTATTTTCAAGTTCCATCTTAATTTTAGGTAAACATGCATTTAATGAAAATTTACTATTAATTTATACTTCGAAATTTTCAAAATAGCAATACACAAAATATTACTACAAGCCTTCAAAAAAGAAAAAAAAACAAATGACAGGTCAAAGATTGAATAACTCTGAGTAATAGCGTGGAAACTTATATGCAAAAATAAAAAGACAACACCTAAAACATAAAAAATGGAATAATATTATCGTACCTTTCAGCACTCTCCAGTAACAAGATATTAATGAATCATTTTCCAACTTAACCAAGTAAAATGATCTCCTATTAAAAACAACAGGACTGATAACAGGGCACCAACCTTGAGATGATGTGGAGTAGTATACAGTTTATCACAGCCTTCATGTGGACAATAATATGTCTTTGGTTTACTAGTGGTGTTTCCAGATGCAACTTCATTAGGCATCTTTAAAGCACCTTCATCTTCTTCATCATCTAAGTCATCTTCCTCTTCTTCTTTCAAAACTATTTCTTGGTTGTCAGCATTCTCATCTTCGCTAGCTCGGGCTATTCCATCTAAACCTAAGAGTGAGCCTGACATTGTCAGATAAGCCGTCGTACCATCCACTAACTGCACTGTTTGAACTGTTTCTCCTAAAGTAAAACAAAATCACAGTAAAAGATGAGTAGTAGCATCGTTAAAAGTGCTTCAACAGCTTAGGTCATTTCGCACATAGGCTCCCACCGGGAGCCAAACCCGGGACCGCTTTCAATGAAGTCTAATGCGTTGCCCTCTTGGCTATCTGGGAGCCCAGTAAAAGATGACTTTACGGAATTTGATGGCCAGAATATCAGAGACAAAATGGATATCAGATATCTAATTTGTGCTCATGAAGACTGAAGTAATATAAATCAATACTACTTTAAGAGAATTAAATGAATAATCAAAATTGTAACTTTTAAAATGGCTACATATTTTGATTTAATTAATATGAAGGTACTATTACATGAAATTTTTAAATATACAGCTTGCATTCAAGTTACTGGCACTAAAATTATTTAAATGAACAGAGAGTACCTTCAAATATTATGATAACATCACTTGTTTCGCTAGCAAGCTGTTCATACAACTGAATAAAATAACATTAAATTACATTTTCCCACATTTTTGGCACTGTCATCACATAGTAATTGCAAATGAATATTTTGGAGATGAACAAAATCAAATAACAGGAAAAGCAGAGGGAAGGAAGAAAATACCTGAACTAGAATCTTCAACCGTAGCACCATCTTTAACAATTGAATCAGTTACAATGGCAGTAGAACCATCAGGTAGCTGCACAAGTGCTTGACCACCATTTCCTATGAATTTGGAAGCTTCTTGTATTAGCAAAGTACTGCCATCCTCCAACTGAAAGGTTTCTGAAAGAATAAAAGCAGACACCGCCATTAATAAAGGAACAGAATGGTTTAAAACTGCGTAAGAGCTAATTTAAGGCTTTTGTGTACTTGTAAAGATGATAATAAATTTAAAGCGAAGATGTTAATCGACATACTATAGGCTCAAGGAAGATATATCTTAGTCATATATCCTTTCAGAAGCTTACTATCTAACACTATTTATTGATTACCCAATTGTTAATTATTAAGAATATTGTTAATATCAAATAGTGAAATTCTGACAAAACGTTCTCCGTATGTTATGAATGATTTTAGAGATCGGACAAGCATAGCCCATCACTAACTCTTACGAATAATTTCATTAGGAAAGGAAATATCCTTATTAATTCTTAAGTCTGTAAGACCCTCCTCATTGCTTCACTTATTATAAATTAATTAACCATACAAATCTCTAAGTCCAATTAATATTTTTTCAAATCAGGGAACTTGAATTGGTTGTATGAAAAGTTACCGTCTTCATCTCCAATTCCTTGGGCAACGAAGGCTTGAGTCCCATCAGGTAAGGTTACAGCAGTTAGAGTGGTAGTAGCATCTTCAAGTGATTCTGCGTCACCATTAAGTATGAGTTCTCCAGACGCATTAACACGAAATGTTCCATTTTCTTTCACTAAACACAACCTTCCATCTTTGGCTATGTACTCGGAACAATCATCATCTTCTTTAACAACTTCACTCACATCACCTCCACTTGATTCAATTGATATAACACCCATGTTCCTCAAGTGAGTTTGTAAGAGGCTGCCACCTTCAAGGCGTATACCTGACAATCAAGCACAATCAGCAATGATCACAATAGTTGACCTTAAGCATAAAAAAATCTAGGAACTTACAAGTCCCGGTGCCATCGTCTTTGATAGGTGCCAACAGAAGCTGACCATCAACATTTGAGTCCTGATCTTCTGCCAAACTTGCCATTACTCAGATCATTAAATGGGTGTAACCTAAGTAAGCCCAACATAGAGATATTAGTTAATATGAAGAGCAAATGTGTCTGAATGAAAATATAATTCTATTTGGTTTCTATATTAATTCCATACCCTTTAACCACCATGGAAGACCATTTTTACATTTGTTATAGCATTAGAATTAATATTTCCTTCAATTTGATACTTATGTGGAATTAAGTCAAGCATTATACATAGAAAAGCAAATATTACAGTGAGAACAATGAAAAACGAACGTGATCGGCCGTTTTTACGTATAAGATGACTGAGATTGATAGATTTCAATGTAAGGCTTAAATGCTGGACAATCACGGAATTACGGCCAATATTTCCGTGAAAAAAAGCAAACTCATAGATGGAATCTTTCGTTAGTAAAAACATTTTCTCCGAAAGTCTCATGCAATACAGCTAACGTTCCTATCAAGTATCATATGCTCCATAAGAATCTTGGGAAATTACCCATGAACTCACACTTCACCCACCATTCAACGCGCTGGTCCAAGATGGCGGAGCATAAGAAACATAGTTGTATCGTCGCCTTCAGATGGCAGTTAAAAGAAGTTAACCGCTTGCTGACATCTAAAGGACGAAAAGCATACTAACAAAGTCATGATGTTAATGTGAAATGCTGTTTGTTAATAGATTTCCACCCAGGATAATGGTCTCAGTAAACAGGATAGTATAAATTTAGGCTCCGGCAAAAACTGAATTTAAGGAAACGATGTGATTACCCTATAAACTATGGTTCAGATGTGTGGAGTTTCGTAAGATAAAAATCTGGGCTTCTCATTGCAATAGAAACTGCTGAGTGCAATTAGGATCGTATTTCAACTCTTTGCATAGCCTCCCCAGTTTTGATTTGTTTCACGGAATTCTTCGCACGCCTACAGCTCATTTCAGTCCTTTCAGTTCCTGCACATCGAGAAGAAACAAGAACTTTACTCATTCCTTAATTTTATTGCTTGGTGAATATTAATGCTGAGAAAATTTTTATTCATTGGAAATCGCTATCGAAAATTATCTGCGTTTTTCCATGAACGAGAGAGGGGGAAATCCCTCTCTTAGCAAACGGAAAAAAGAACTCGAATTTATACAACGATCAGGTTCAGCTCCTAGGCAAGTAAAACTAAGGGGTGAGTGTTCATATGCTCTCTCAAAAAGCAAGTAAAGAATGACAAGAACGTGCGCTTTGCAACTATTGATTCAGGGAGATGGAGATTCCTTCATAACATTTATCGGATGCCAGTCGGGTACCGAAAGCAAGCGACCGTGCACAAATTCAAGAGTCGATCTCCTACTTCTAGATACAGCTACTCTATCAAACGACTTATCGTAGGACCAGACTGAACGTGTGTGTGCTTCGGCGTGCTCTGTTCGTTCCGTTTTACTCTCTGTCTTGAGTCGGCGCAAGCAAAACGGACAGTAAAACTGAACGTTTGTGGGAGCCCCTGTGGGGCCGTGTGTGCCTTAATTCCAGTTCCGTAGTAGGCTTGGCATGAACGAATTCTGCCAGTGCCTACCGTACCATTAAAACGGCAAGTAAGTTGGAACGTGTGTGGGTTCTTCCGTTTTATATTGTTTTTCATTTATATTTCGCACAGAGCAATTCAGTATGTCTCGCAAGTTCGTGAAAGAGTTCATATCAATCTATAGAAGTAATCCTTGTCTGTGGAAGATTAAAAGCAAGGATTACAGAGACAGGAACAAAAAAAGCGTCGCTTATGAAGAACTGCGGATCAAACTGCTGGAGATTGATCCGGAGGCTACGAAAGAAAGAGTTCTGAAGAAAATAAATTGTCTGAGGACGTGTTTCAAAAAGGAGCTGAAAAAGGTACAGGAATCTAAAAAATCAGGTGTGGCGGAGGATATTTACAAACCAAGTTTATGGTATTATGAAGAACTAATGTTCTTATCAGACCAAGAGCTGCCAAGCAAGGATATTAGCAACATAAATTCTGTAGTAGAGGTAAGGAAATACTTTTTAAAAGTTCTTTATTATTTTGTTTACGTTTTTATAAGAATAATTTAAGCATTCTTAAATAATCGTATAATACCCATAACAATATTTCTTTTCGCATTCTAATAAATTCCACTCTTTGTTGTGTGTGTAACAATTCATGTATCGATTTTATTTTTCCAGCTGTATGACGAAGAAGGTAACAAACAGCTCGTGAGTGTGGTGGAGCAGTCGGAATTTTCCCTTTCTGGAGGGAACTCCTCAAGCCTCCCTTGCAGAAAGAAAAAACAGAAAGTAGATCGTTCGGACGGTTTGGACGCTCCTCTGAACTTGACTGCCGGGAGATTGGAAGAGGCAAACGAAGAGGGCAAGTTCTCCATTTATGGAAAACACATAGCGCTGGAGCTGGAAAACCTTCCCAATGAAATGGCTCTGTACTGCAAAAAAGTTATAAACGAAGCAATTTTCGAGGCGCAGATGGGAACTTTAAATAGAAGTTCTCGTGTTGTGACTGATATGAGTGAACAGCAAATTAATACACAGTGGCAGTACCAGGCACCCAGCAGCGGCTACATCGAGAGACAGCCAAAGTCATCAGCTTCTGAGGTGCCACGCCAGCAGTATTTTCCGCGTTTTCAGAGTGATAAAAGTGATGAAGGTAAATATTTAAAAACCATTCCATGGAAGTGTTTATCTATAAACAAGCCTTTCTGAAGATAGACGAATCGCTAAGCCTTAGGAGGAATATCTATGAAAAATATCGACCTATAACTGGGACTATAACCAAGGAGTTGGGTTCATGTCGTACTTTCCTCATCTGTTCTTCCTTGGGTTTTTTGCCGAACGGCTTTCGTGCTACGTTAATTACCTTTCATTCATCCTCGCTGAGCTTTGGAAAAGAAAGCAATGGAAAATCAAACTAGTCAATTTTTATTACCATCCACAATTTTTAACGCTGAATCATTGACAATATTTTCCGCTGTTAAAGCTAGACAAAATATTTTTCACAATTCTATCAGATCTTTTAGCCAGTCAGAGTGGTTTGCCGTGGAATTTCATCTACTTCATTGAAATAATTCGTGAAATTATTTTTTACGTCTTTGCCGCATTCGCAGAAATTCGAGCACACAATTATTTCTATGCGATCCAACCGTAAGTTAAAATCAGTGAAGAAAATGCGAAATCCTGCTGCCATAACACCAAAAACATTTGCTAGAACCCTTTGTGCTCGTGATAATTAAATATACAATAAAGATGACGATAATTAAATATTATGCACTAACGATTGAGATTTTTTGGCTGAAAGGCTTTAGAAAATATTTACGCAACGTATAAGCCACATCCCCAAAAAATGTATAAGGCAGTTAATATTTATCTGGTTTCCTAGGAGAGGAAAGAGTTGCATTCAAAAACTCTCGTTGGAAAGAAAGGAAGAATGAGACACGGCTGTTAGAATGATATTCAAATTAAATTGACTCCTTAAGCCGTTAGATGTAAAGATAATAAATATAAAACTTATCTTTGGTGTGGTTCTCTGTTTCCTTTGGTATGGTCCAGTTTGTATAGTCCAGTAACGTCGCAGGGAAGCACACACATATCAAGGTACTATATACGCATTTCGAGAACTATGTTCTCATATTCAGTAGTTTGAATATTAAGTCAATATTCACTTTTTTGGTGGTTTGAATATTGAGTTAATATTCAAACTACTGAATATGAGAACATAGTTCTTGAAATGCATATATAGTACCTTGATACGTGTGTGCTTCCCTGCGACGTTACTGGACTATACCAACTGGACCATACCAAAGGCAACAGAGAACCACACCAAAGATAAGTTTTATATTTATTATCTTTACATCTAACGGCTTAAGGAGTCAATTTAATTTGAATATTAAAAACTCTCGTAAAACAAGGTGTGTTCAATAGCTCTTCCATCAGGAACTCCCTCATCTTTTCCAATATCACAGTAAATTAACTCATGATAAGCATTTGCAACAGACTTCAATGCCAAACTGACATTTCCTTAGTAATTCCAATAACACCACTTTTTGGGGGAGATATTTTCATTTGTTTTCCATCAACAGCCCCCAAAAGGGAAAATTCCATTTCCTTAAAAATTATTTACCAATGTATGACCATTCATCCTCTGTTGTTAGAAATTGAAACAAAAATTATTATCGATGGTGAAATTAACTGCTTATTCGATATTTTTCAGATTGAATGCGGAGAGACACGTTGGCTTCTACCATCTTTCCATGGCATAATTTTTCTAATTCTAACATAATAAAAATGAAATTTTTGCAAAATACCACATATTCATTCATCAACACCTCATATATTGCACTGCAGATGCATCTGGGATGATTGTTCCCAATGCCTGTGGCAAAATAACAGTGAAAGATTTCAAATCTTCGTAGCTTCTCCCCGTTGGTAGAAAACGAAACGCATTCCAGAGCCGGCCTGAGGTACGGGTGAGCCTGGCAGTCGCCCTAGGTGCAAAATGTATACATAACATACATAAGTGTTCTACCTTTCGGTAGGTCCATGTGTCCTTGTCCTCTTTTCGTAAGGTCCACGTTTCACACCCATATAGTAAAACATTCCATATCAAGGATTTTACCAATCTTTTCCTGATTCCTTTATTGAGACCCTTTGTCATTAATTCCCTTCGTTTCATAAAAGCTTCCTTGGCCAATGCTACTCTTTTTCGAACCTCATCTCCACACCTCCCATCCCAAGATAGAACACTACCCAAGTACGAGAATTTGTCCACCTGCTCTAGTTTTTCCCCATCGACCCTGATCGTTAATTTAGCCTTCTTTCCCTTAGTGAATCTCATTACCTTAGTTTTACTTACGTTAATTTTCATTCCATATTCCCTTGCCTTATCGTTTAGTGCATTTACTAGTATTTGTAAACCCCTTTCGGAATCGCACACAATAGCTTTATCGTCTGCATATCTTACTGACTTTACTACTTTCCCTCCAACTATCACTCCCTTGCTTATTTCTTCCCAAGCTTCATTCACCATTTCCTCTGCATATATATTAAAAAGCGATGGTGATAATGGGCATCCTTGTCTTACCCCTCTCCCTAACTCTGCCCATTCCGACTCTCCTTCAGTTATTCTAACTCGCGCTGTTTGATTTAAGTACAAATTTTGCACCAAACGCCTATCTTTCCAGTCCAACCCAATTTTCTTTAAAATTCCCATTAATTTTGGCCATTGAACTCTATCGAAAGCCTTTTCAAAATCGACAAAACATGCACATATATCCTTTTTAAATTCCAGGCTTCGTTCTACTAGCACCCTCATTACCCCGATTGCATCCCTCGTTCCTTTCCCTTTCTGAAATCCGAACTGGTCTTCTCCTATTTGTTCCTTAATTTTTCCTTCAATTCTTCTATTCAATACTCTTAGAATAACCTTTGCCGCGTGAGATATTAAACTGATTGTACGATAATCCCTACACTCAGAAGCATTATTCTTTTTCTGCAAAGGAATCAGGATTGTCTTAGTAAAATCCTCTGGCCATTCCCCTTCATCATAAATTTTTCTACATAAATTATAGAATTTCCTCTTACCCTTTCCCCTCAGGTTTTTAAGTAGCTCAACTGGTATCTCGTCAATGCCCGTTGCTTTGTTTCCTTTCATATCACGCAAGGCCCTATCAATTTCACTATCTAATATCCCAGGTCCAACATCATCATCCTCCACTTCTTGTTCACTTTCTAACATTATGTTTGTTGGCTTCATGTCCTTCCCATATAGTTCCTCGACATATTCTTTCCACCTTTCCCTTATGCTGGCTGGATCTCGTATAACTTTACCATTATTATCTTTTATTGTGGTTGTTCTGTTTCGTGTTTTATTTCCCGTTAACTGTTTCACCTTTCTATACATTAAATCGACCCTCCCACTTTCGTCCAGCTTTTCTATTTCGTTACATTGTCCCTTCCACCACTGTTCCCTCGCCCTATTTGTTTCCCTTCTCAGTTCGTTGTTGAGAGCCCTATACATTCTACGTCCTTGTTCTGTGTTAACCCTTTTCCATTTCCTTCTTTCCTCCATTTTATTTATCATTTCTACCGTCACCCATGGTTTCCTAATTTTGTTTTGTTTGACCCTTCCAATAGTTACTTGCGCACTATCCTTGATACTGTTTTTAATCTTTTCCCATTCTCCGTCTATAGTAAGTTCCCTCCCATTATCCTCTAAGGCCTTACTGACTGACTCTTGGAACTCTCTCGCTTTCCCATTTTTAAGGGCTTCAAGGTTCCATTTTGGTGTAATTTTTGCTCGAAATATCTTTTTAAACTTTAGCTCGGTTTTCATCATGACCAGGTTATGGTCTGAGTCAACATCAGCACCAGGGTAACTCTTTGAATTTTTAACACTATTTCTAAACCTTTTTCTTACCAAAATGTAATCAATTTGGTACCTATCCGTATCTCCTGGCTTTTTCCATGTGTACCTCCTTCTATTATGGTGCTGAAAAAGTGTGTTTGTGATACAGAGGTTATTCCTCTTACAAAAGTCTACTAATTTCTGTCCCCTTTCGTTTCTATTTCCTAGTCCGAACCCTCCCACTTCTTCTCCATCTTTGCCTTGCCCAACTACTGCATTCCAGTCCCCCATTACAATTAGGTTTTTATTGCCTCTAACCCTTCCCATTACTTCTTCTATTTGTTCATAAACAAGTTCTACTTCATCATCACTATGTTCGCTAGTGGGCAAGTACACCTGAACTATCACCGTGTTTACTGGCTCAGCCTTTATTTCTACTGACATAACCCGGTCGCTTATTAGCTCTGTAGCTATCACGGCTTTTCCCGCTTTCTTGTCTAGCACTACCGCAACTCCCCTCTGGCTAGAATTTCCCCCACTGAAAATTACTCTGACATCATCACTCCAGAAATCACCCCCATCCTTCCATCGCACTTCACATAGCCCTAGTATGTTAATGTTGGACCTCTTCATTTCTACCTTTACATTTTCCAACTTTCCTTTCCTAAGCATTGTCCTAACATTCCAGGTTCCCACCCTTGTTTCCTTGGCCATCTTCTCTCTTCTTTGCTTGTCGTTTCCTGGATAAGGGTTTCGTGGAATGACGACTGAGATAGCCTTACTCCTATCACTGCCGGGCACGACACTCCCCGTAGAGGGTTGAGTCCTGCTTACGCCACTTACAATATTCTTATATTGGCACATCATGATTGCTTGGGATAAGTGTGGTAGTCGAGGTGGTTTCCCGTTGACTTCCTCAACCTTTCTCTTAACGTGACACCACCATCACCCATAATGGCCGCCCCACTGGGGTACAGCTGCCTTTGCAGCTGCCTCACTGAGGTACAGACACTGCATGGACTACCTTTCGTCTGGCCCCTACCTATTGACCACCTGGCATGGGTGACCCTACCAGGAACATAGTTCCTGCCAGTTACGCTCTCTAGGTCATAGGAACACGCAAGGCCTTCCACCACGACAAGGTTGTAGTCCAGAGAAGGGGCAAAACGTGTTACATACTTCAAGCCTGATACCACAAGACTGAAAGTTTTTGTGCATCTTCTTCTTCCTCTGGCGCTACAGTCCTCCGTGGACCTTGGCCTCCTTTACGACGCATCAAAGAATTCCAATTCTCTTGCCGACTTGAGATGGGGAAGCAAAACGAGCGGTAAAGCTGAACATGTTATTTGTGTGTTTGCCTTTAGAGAAGAATTCCTAATAAATAAGAGTTAATGCGAAGTGACAGTTTCCATAGATATAATTAACCTGAAAGGATGATCAATTTAAAAAATCACTGCTTCACACTTAATGAAAGAATTTCTTACATGTACTGGAATGGATACCGTGGTCCATTTCCATCAAATTCCTGCATGAAACACTTCCGAATGTCATACATTTATTTATTCGAGCTTTTTGGTACTAACAGCATTCATTTGAAAGCTTGTTCTACATCAAAGTAATATTTTTCGTAAAAAGAAATTTTAGGTTGAAAATAGTAAATAAATCACAATCGGAAATTCTGAGTATAATCAAGCAGAAATAAGACCAATAAGAAATAAGATAATGTTAAGATATATATCACACAGATAGAATTCTGCAAATAACGCGCTGCAACAGTTTGGAAGATAAGCTAGGTATAATCCCTCTCCTCCTTTATCGTAGGCCCGCTTAACCGATTCGCTGATGATAATAGGAACGAAACAGAATCCAACATTTATGCCATGAATTTAATCAGAAGGGGAAATTAACTTTTTACCGTAGGGGACAATGAAAATCGAGGGGGATTGGATTATTGGACCCCTTTCAAACGAGTCCATTTGGTGGCATTAACAAGACTGGGAAACGACAATTTAAATCCGACATTAATTTCAGAAAGTGAATTAAAGGCCGCAATGTATGTATGTTTAACCGAAAAGGAGTCGGGTCCGAGAACTTGAAGTTTCGTACGTACGTGCGTTTCCGTACGTTCATTTGTGAACGAAAGTCGAACTTTTCGAGTAAGAGAATAAACTACTCAAATATTCCCTCATTGAAGATTTAATATGCAGAATGCGTGTGAATCATACAATAGAAGAGATGGGCAAAAAGATGCCAAGAGGAGGAGCCATACTCCCAGGGCTATCAACCATGGGTAGCCGTTATGCAGATGTCTACTTGGGTCCCTTATTACAGATGTATCGATTACTATCTGCAGAATATAAAATACTGTAGTGAAATGGGGTCCCTTAAAACATAATGAAAATTTTAAAAGCATAACTTAAGAAGATAATTTTAATTCTATACCTTGTTTCTCAGTTATCAAACATCATCGTCATTTTATTTTACATTGCTGTTTTATAGTTATGTTTTTGAAGGAGCAAATGGCACCTTTAAATTAGGAAGTACCTCTTGATTTGGAAGTATGGAGCTTAAGAAATAATACATTTTCTTTCTTGTCAACAGATGTTCAAGATTGTCCACTTGGCAACAAAGTCCTAATTTGAGCTGTACTCGTCAACATTTAGAAAAGGCATGCTGGGACAACAGCCAAAAGGCCAGGGATAGGGGCAGTCAGTGTAGTTACACAGCTTACCTTTCATAATATAAACTCCTTCCACTCATTATAAATCTCATTTCCACTTATCCTATAACTTGCAACATCACATGTAACAATACCTGGATTGCTAGGAAAGTCCCAGGAAAGGAAATTTCCATTAATAACCTTCCATGCAGTACAAATAAACATTCATGATGGTATACACCACCAATCACCAATAGGTGTGTCTCTTCTCACAGGTGCAATGACCCACCAGTAGGTCACAGGCATTCTGCCACAGAGCTGCCATGTATGTACCAACAGTGGTGCATGATACCGCTGTTGGTACATGCATACATACATATCCGCCCTACCCACAATTCTCTAATTTTATAATAAAATACTAATTCCTACTTTAAATTGTGTCTTGTAGTTTATTCAGCAGCAATTTCTGCAAATAAATCAGATAATTATATGCTGACTCATAACTAAAAAACAAGATTAAACATCAAAAGTTCATTTACAAGAGTCTTATTCTTAAGAAGAATTATGAAATAAAAAGAAATCAACCAGGTTGATAAATAAGTTATTGTCATCCCTTTTACTTGACAAAGAATTAAAAGAAGCTAACTTCACAGTTTGGGAGATTTACTCTCAAAAACTGAGACAAATGCAAGTATACATTAACTACTGGTAGTAATACTGATGATAAAGGTACAAATAAAATTCCACAACTTGGCTCGGTTTTTGTATTACAAGAATAGACATTTTCATAGAAAAATACAGGCATAATAACAATCTTTACCTCCATTCAATGCAACAAGTAAAACCAATTATATCAATACATCAGGATTGAATATCCAATCAATGGAAGTTCAAAAATCACCAAACTTGTTCCTCCCAGGTCATACTCTTTTGATCCAATGACCTCCAATTTTATTACTGCGTCGAATCTACTAGTTTGCTGTGCACGCTCCATAAGTTCTGCAAAAAATTAAAATAATTTGAAGCCATCGGTTCCATATTATACAAATTACATGTAGCTCAATATAATTTATATTTTGATAATTATTTGTCAGACAAAGCTTTCTGAATTAATTTATTTCAGCATCACTTCTTGTAAAATTCACTGACAGAAATTAATGTACTCTTGATTATTTCTGGAGAAATGATTCTTCCTTTGCTTTCATACATTATACCTGATTATACATTTGACAAACAATGGCTACAATTGCAATGTTTTTTTCTAGGTTAAAACTTAAGGCAACTATTTCAAAACACAAAGTGGCTACCTTAATAATATTTTAAGGCGAATCTTAGATGGCTTATTAAGATATTAGTAAGCAAATAAAATACAGTTTAATCTTTACATAGCAAGCTAGGAAACTTTAAAAGCATCAAACTATACTACTATTAGTGATATAACACTTGAATTAATGAGATATTTTACAAGCAGAATGACTGGGTAAATAGTAAATGAAGCTGAAAAATAGGGTTGAGTTGATACACTGTCATGAAAGAAGCACAAGGGACAACGAAAAAGGCTCAATGTGTTATAGAAAGAAACAAGATTTTATGGGCATTTAAAAGATATACAGAAAATTGACTGAATTACACTAATTACATTTGGAAATTACTTTAACTGGATCAAAGAGTCAACTGATGTTTTAATTGCAACTGACCAGAATTTTGAAAGGAAGGTAAATTAAAACAAAATGCAACCACCAACTTCCCTAAGGTTAGTAAGTATAAGTAACTTCGTTCACCACAAGCTTCATAATTCATAACTAATGTTATAAAAAAGGCATTCCAACTCAGAATTAGGTAAGTTCGCCATATTCTGCTATTTTAAGAAAACTTATTCTACTAATCATACTGCTACAGGTAAGAAAGGTACTTTTAAATAGTATTGAAACTACACAATGTGTAACTGATTAAAATTACCAATATTTTTAGCTATTGACTAAACTGGTTCTTAAAGAAAATAGGACTTCTATATTTTTGCAATAACCAAAATACCCTGATTCCTTTCAGTTTTTAAGTTTTATGTCTTTCTTATTCAAAGTATTACCAGTCAATTGACAAATATCGGTTATATCAAGCTGATTTATGAGTTAAAGAAGCTCATAATTGACAGTTTCAAAACCCTTAATGAGAGGGAAAAAAAATCCCAAGAATACCAGACAAACATTTTTTTAAATCTCAACAAATATATATTCCAAGGATACTAATATATTTTACATTAATTTCTTTTCATGGCATAAAATGAAAAATTATCATTCACTCTAGATTGATAATCTCCTATTTAAAAAACTAAAATGCTTCATTTTTGCTAAGTTTTTAAAAGAAAATGTGTATTTTCTGATATAATATTTTTGAACTAAACATGTTCCCTTGATCTCCAACCCAGATAATCAAGAGTACATCATATAGCAGATGTTAACAACAGTGTAAAATATCAAAACAATGCAACAAATCTATGACATGCAAACACATGCATAATAAAATAAAAAACAAGAGTGATGTGATGATAAACTTAAAATTTTGCATCAAAGAAGAATAAAAAGTTATAACAAATCATTTGAATATAACTGACTACAAGCATTCAGACAAAGTGACTTTTGCTTACAAGACTACCCTAAATGTAAATATTTATGGTGCAAAGGCATGCTCTTTTGTCAATTTTATATTCATGCTTTCAGTTTCATTGTCAGCATACACTGATGATTGTGAATTAAAAAAAAAAGAAATCCTTGTACTCCTTAAGAGCTAATTTCTATAATTACTTTGACCAAAATTAAAAATACTGAGCTACAGACATCTGGTTCTAGGAGAGGAGCTATAAATAAAATATGCTTGTAACATTAAATAGTAAACTAACACAAGAAAAAATATCTATGTAGCTACTTTAAGAATAACAAAATTTATCACCAATAAATCCCAAAAATTCCAATCCATGCATTTTCTGACATCACTTTGGGTTTGAAAAACCATTCCCTGAATATAACACAGATATGAAAATGATTTCAGATGTGAACTGGTTGATTGCACAATGTACACCTTTGGATTATAAATTGAAGAAATGTTGCATTCTTCCCTCCAGCTTGATATCAATAATGATGGACAATGTATGAATGAGTCAGTTGAAACAATCAAATTGGCATATTGAGTTGTGAGGTATGTCAGTTTTATTCCAAGAGTCATACCCATCCCCACTCATGAGACTCATTCTGCACAAATTACTCCCTTTTTGCATACAACTCTTTCTCCTCTCACAACTCCATCTTCATATTATATTTATTCATATTTTGAAAAGAATTCTTAACCAGGTGTTGTGGATACCAATATAAATTGCGGTATTATGCTGACATTTTTATATTCCAGCATTAGACTTATATGAACTGAAAAGTGTGTGAAAAAGAAAATAAGACTTTTTTGCCACATGTTAAAGTCATGTATATACCCTGTCAGAGACAGGATAAAGACTATGAGACATTTTCATTTTTTTGAATTTAACTTCTAACAAATCATGATGCTTCACCGATCAATCTGTATTTAATGTACCATCTTTCCTTAAAAGTCACAGTTTTCCCATCACAGGTCTAGTTCTCATTTATTTTCTTCCTCCCCCATTTTCCACAAAATAACTCACAAAGAGTCAAACAGTATGAGCAGCTCTTTAAAGTGTGCTGTGAGTTGAAAGGCAAGTCACGTGAAAGGGTTGCATTTACCATCACTTGATATATTTTTAAATGAAATAGCTCAAGAATACAAGAATTTTTATTTAAGCTAAGTACTCATTCAAGAGTAAAAATGTTAAAGATTTAAAATACATTTTATCTTCTAATGAAAATGTAAAACTACTCTTCTTTTTTATTTACATTAATAAAATTATATTTAACGCAGAATTATAATAAATTTATATATTATTCATAACATACATGAATTTATTTCCAGGCATCTATGGATCCTCCTCCTCTTATTAATTTAGAAAGCCAGAATTGCAAGAAAAAAACTAGAAAAATTGCATAAGAACTAATTTCTCCTCACCATCATCAAAGCAGCTTTAAAATGCAAATGACAATGTATTTCTTTAGAAAGAATGGTGATTGTTGCTCAAACATTTACAGTAAAAAAATAGAGGAAATTGTTTGAAAATATTCTATATTGATAACAATTGTTATGAAACTCATTAATGGGTGCCAAAAATAAGTGTGATTTATTTTAAGATTAAATAACTTCCAACAAGAAAATTTCTGAGAAGAAAAAGGATTTGTCTTCTGTGAAAAATAGAATCTGGTAAGTTTTTGAATTGCATATGAAAACCATGGTTTCTTACAGAGGTGAGGTAGAACTCTGCAAAGGATATGATGATTTGAGCAGGTGAATCACTATGATGTACTCCTTTAACCAATTAAATTGTGTCTGAAGATGTTATTTAACAATTAAAATGCACTAAATATTAATAAAAATATATTTCAAAGCAAATATTGCAACACCACCTGCCATTCTTCACTAAAGAATACATTATCACATGTATTTTAAAGGCACCTAAATGATGTAGAATGGAGATTATTTTTGCAAAGACTATCATGTAAAAATGTCAAGCAATAATCAAACTACCATATGGAAATAGATTTTCATGGATTATTATAAGTAAACTACTTTAAAAACTGAACCTATTTACAACAAATGAAATCATTAACAGAGTGAGAATTAGTGCTGTCTGAGAGGGGGCTGGGTAGTGTTTACTATGGGGGCCCATCAGCTCTGGGTGTTAGAGCCTTTGAGAATCTCCGACAGAAACTACACTCGAAATGTTTGAAAAAGTATACCGTAACACTGATTTTCTTTGTAGAATAATTCTAACAATGCCAATAACAGAGGAATTGCCTGGAATCCTTTCCAAAGTTAAAATTAATAAAAATCTACTTAAGGTCGAGCATTTCCCAAAATAGGGCTGACTGGTTTGTGCATTTTGTCAGCTGAACATAAAGTCGTTATAATTGATGAATCAACAAATTTGCGTGTATTAAAGCAAGAGAATGAATTTTAAAATTCCACGGTCTTCCTGATTTTTAGGGAAATAACAGAAATGCAAACTTGAAAAAATTGCAATTAGACAAATTTTTTTTCTGTATGAAGGGCCCTCACAGCAACCCTCCTACCCAGGGCTCTGCAGATCCTAGTGACAGCTTTGGTTAGCAGTATTTTTGTAGATTAGCTATCTACAATTAAGCAGTATTATACTATATAGCATACGCCACCAAAAACCCAAAGTTGATAAAAAAATATACCAAGAATGGAGGTGTCTAAAAAAAAAGGAATGAGAATATAGAATATTAAAAATGTCCTAAGCAAAAATCAAATTAGCTAGCCAACTAACTACCATAAATATTTCAATAATAAACTATCGAAATCTGTTAATGTTACGCAACAAGATCTACAAAAGAACTAGCTATAAAATCCTGAAACATAATGAACTGTTAGATTAAAAAAGGTCAACACATTAAAAATCATTCATAAACCATATTGTGAAGTAATACAATGTCATATTAAAAAAACAATAAGAATACACAATTCAAGAATTTTCCCAAGATTTCTGGGCCATTAAGTACAGTTTAATCAAAAACCACCATACGCACTTTTATGGAGCCTTCAGAATTTAATCTCTCATCATCAACAACAAAAATTTGGAGTTAAACTAAATGAAAGGAGAAAACAAAACAGAAATAATAAGCCACCCACCACTAAGATCAAAAGACAAGAATTAATGATAAAGAAATTGCTCTATTAAAAGATTAATCAACTGTAATATCTACTACAGAATACCTACTACTATAATATAACAATCACAGAATTAAGTGATTTTATGCTTAGCAAAATGAAGACTTCTACATAGCTGAAAGGCTACTGAGTTACAAATTCCTAGTCAAGAATGGAAAAATATTCAAATGGCTGAGTTTAATTTATGTTACATAGATTTATATTACGTCTTCTACATGCTCTTTCACTTTACGTGGGCTACAAAATAAAACATTAAGACAATAATTCATTTATGAAATCAGATGACATCAGAACATTCACAATATTAAACAAAATACAAATTCCCAGAAAAGCCACAACCCACATAAATAGCAAACTAAGTGACCATTTTTTACATCAAAGGTATCTAAATGTTGCCAGAAAATATATAATGATGTTAAAAAATACATGAGAAATAATTCATTGAAGTATGATACCTATGGGTAAAAAAATTGAAAAAGTTATTAACTCTACTATAATTCAAAAGATATCAAATATTATTCACGCGTTTCCCATAGCTCCATACTGGGTGAAAGTTTTTCAAATTAGTTAATAATTAGAAGGAAATGTATGATGTATTAAAGGTTTAAATTCTGATTAGAATGCAAATATTAATTTTGAGACCTAACTGATGATCTCTCCATCATACAACACCTATTCTAATGATCAAAGTTTAGCATGATGAATAACAGAAGAAAATTTTTAAAGACAAAGGATTGAAATTGCATTATTATCATCTCTAGGGCTCTTAAAAGTTGATCTCTATAAAATGTGAAAAATCTTGAAATAAAATCAAGCAATTTCTACACATAGCATTCTAAAAACAACTGATACATGCTAATAACCTGAATCTGGGCTTTTTACACAAAATAATACTTAATTCTTGGACATTCCTACAGTCAAAGTTTTAGCTTATCATTCAACAAAATGGATGTATCACAGACAAAAGAACACTTTTCCAATCAGTTTCCCTTTGATTCAAAAATACCCAAGGATGCAATTCTACAACCCTGGCATGTTCTGCGGCAATATTCTTTACCAATTTGTGATGTATCATCTATTGTAATATATAATAATTTCTCTCAGCAACAAGTTCAGATTCTGGAGACACTTCCTTGAAACTATTTACATGTGTCATATTTCAGTAACCATGAACACTTACTGAAATTTGCCCTTTCAAGGTAATAAAAATCTGGTATAAACGTATAGTAGGTTACTAATGCTTAACATGTTGACAACTTCATGTGCCAGCAGTGGTACATAATGTTGTCAATAAGAAACTAAAAGAACCAAACTTGACTTTTTATAAATGTGGAGTTAAATATTAGAAAAGCTACACAGTTATGTGAGAAAACTCCAGCACTTCCTTTCATCATTAAATGCTCCCATTTTTGTGATTACTAGCTAATTATCCCCATTCTGATAAAATCAAATAACATCATTCTAAATTAATTAACAATGCATTTTTAAAAAAGCTTTTAAAAAATAAGTAATTATGATATTGGAGTTTAATTTTGATTACAGAATTACAAATCTATAACAATGAAAATTAAGCCTTACAAATAAATTAATTTCAATTAAAAAGATTTACTACTTCACGTTAGGTTTGCATTTCTATGGATCTGAATGGTAGCAAGCATTACTTATAAGGACAAGAAATTACCTTCAGCATTATACTGAAAACTATTAACTAGGTAAGAATATGGATACCTAATCAACAAATATAATTCATTTCCATACCTTCTGACTTAATTTTTATCGCCTAATATTTTACCAAGAGTTAATCCAAGTCCACAAATTATTAATAATTATACTACACATGGTTCTTGAAACTGATCTAAATCACTAGCCCAAGCTTGGTTAGATGATTTTCAAGGAAACATATCAATTCATACAAGATGAAAACAATGTATTTCTTGTAAGACACCATTTGTGCAGATAAAACTTCCATTGAAAGTTTCTATAACATACCTAAGCATGCCTTTCCTTAATAATAACACAAAAAACAAACAAATTCCAGAAATATTTCCACTGATATTAATAATAATGCATAGTACCCAAAACTTTCAATCAATCTCAACACACCAAACAACCCCAATCATCACAAAAACAAAATAATACCATCTGCATTGCATGATAATCTGAAAATTAAATGGCTGGCAAACATGGTGATTGATGATGATCCTAGACAAAATTATCTCCTTGAACACCAACAACACTTACATTATCAGATACTTATTCATTGCATAAATGTTATTTGACAAGTGACACAAGGTAGAGAATGGACATATCACAGAAGCCAAACAAGTTAGATCATGAGAGTTGTCATAAACTCGACAGGGGATGATACATGGAAACAAAAGGCACAAGCCAAAGCTGTAATGTAAACAAAGGACGGGTCCAAAGCTGGTAAAATAATTGCAAAACAAACGAATTACAATACCATTAAGGTTCATTCTGCTGAGAATTTTCTCCCAGGATCAATTTTTTATGGACTGCATACAAATCCTGTTCATGATAAGTTGAACAAAGTAAATCTTAAAAATCATAACAAAAAACATGTACATCAAAGAATAATAAGCCCAGAACAATGATCGCAACATGTCATGTCAGTGAAACAAATCAAATTATTGAAATTCTAAGACATAACCTATGATGTATTTCAAAAGTTTGCCTACCTTGAAATATTTGACCGTTTTCACCCTCAGCTCGAGTGTAGCATCTTCATCACAAATCATTATGGTTCGAGGATGCTGTTGGAATGCAGATACAGTCCACATATGATTCACTCCCTCTTCAATTGCTTTGTACAAGGCAAAGGCCTTGTGTGCTCCAGTTATCAGGACCATCACCTTCATGAAACAAAATGATCATAAATTTTAAAATTCTATTAAAATAGGACATTTAAGGGTGTCAGATACTATTTAAACTAGCCGTCTTTAGGGCTTTCCAATTTCCAAGCGGAAGGTGGACGGCAGTCGAAAAACTTATTGTAGGGCCGAAGCACTTTCGATCCGTTTGCAGCAGAATGCCCTGGACATGTTGCTTGAGTTACACGATTACAGAAATTGTGTAACACTTATGTACTTGGAAAGTTCCTGGTTTAGAAGATAAAGGATTAAGCTAAAATTCTGTACAAGAAGATTTTCATAGCACTTCTTATTATCGAGTATCCTTACAACAAAAGGCATCGATTTTTATATATGTTTTCTAATATTTTCCCCATTATGGTTTGCATGATCCTAACAGAGAGTTTATGCAAGTGTAGCAACATCTTTCAAGCATAGAATGGTAAAAACAGAAATTTTTTATCAATATGCATGCAATCATATTGCCAACAGCCTGCAAACGGATATTCAGGCCTTCTCTGATTTTAAACTAAATTAACATTTTCAATACACAGTCACTGCAATATGCTACAGCTGATTTATTTGATAAAAAATTGTTTACATCATCTGAACTGTAATCCTCCACTTCTACCTTGCCTGGTCTCTAAGGAGGTCCTTTTTGATTTTCTTTACATTTAGTGCCGAGGTCCTCCCAATCAGTCTTGTCTTAGGGAAGAAACTTAGAGGAAAAGAGACTTGGAGATATTTTTAGTCAAAAACTCATTTGGTAAACATATCAAGTAAACCATAGTGACTGTGCAGTGTTTGATGAGCTGTTGATCGTAGTTTTGGAGTGCTCTGTGACATCCTCTCACCACTGCTGTAAAACAATTTGTCATTCACCTCTTACTGCCCATCTGGTAAAAACTTACTTCATTGTAAATAATAAATGTTCAAAATGAATTAAGAAAGGAAGGTGCTCTGTATGGCCAAACATTCTTCAAAAATCTGACAAGATTGCATCCAGTCTCACAGAGCAATAGTTTGTGGACTCTAGAAATCCCATTTTCAGAGCAAGATGGGATATCTGAAGAACCAAAAAAGCCTTCCATGTTGTTTTCGAATGCCCAGGAAAGGAAAAGTTGACATATCCCAGTTAAATATGGTTTTCAGTTGGTCCTCTGAAATGTGCCTATAGCAGCATTTTACTGTTAGCTGCTGAGTCAAAAAATTTTTTCCAAATCCAGAAATTGATTGTTTTACCCAAATGCTGAATGTGATAAATAAATAGTGCACATGCATACAGGATAGCTTGTGAAAGTTACGCATTTTATGGTGAGTAAAGGCCATCCATAAATGCTCACACATAAAGCGCTGAAACCCTTTCAATAAAATATGAACTTATATGCAAGTAAAGAATTAAATGCAAGACCAATCTTCAGAACTGCTAACCTAAACTAAAACTTGAATGCAATAAAAAGAAAATCCAGTAAGTTAATCACTGATTTCTGAAATGAACATTTTACCCATGTGTAGCTTGATAAGATTTCTGAGTTATTATTTTCAAAGCCCCACTATGGGAAGAATTTTACAAAAACAACAGAACACAAATAGTTAAAGGAATTGTATTTCAATCAAATATTAAATAATTACTCTTCAATCTATACAATGATAAATGATTTTCCAGGTTTGATGGCAATTGGTTGAAGGACAACCAATTGAAGGGACTACCTGTCGCAAGACTCTTAGTAGCTGAGAAAACTGGTCAAAAGACTATTTGTTGCCATGTTAACTCATTGCAAGATTTTTCAACACTAAAACTATTCACCGAAGAGACTACTTGACAAAAGACATTTATTACATGCATTGTTTTAATAGTCTACCCAATTCATTAAAGCATTTGTAAAATCTGCTGATACAACTATAATGAGTAATAATAGTAAATATTTATTACATCATGATAATTAATAACTCATTGACGAGTTTACTATAAATAATAATGTATCCTTCCATCAATGAGTTATCTTGGCAACGTAGTAATTGTCTTTCGATGAGTTGTCTCCATGACAAAAAATCTTGCAAAGGGTAGTCCCTTCAACCAGTTGTCTTTTGACTAACTGCCCTGGAACTGACTTTTCATAACCATCTTTGATTATGTTAACTAGCAACCTTAAAAATGTTTTCTATGCTCAATGGTTAAGTAATTTACACCTCAGATAAAAAGAATGAAAAGAGAATAAAAACTTAACTGCAGCAAGCAAAAAACACTCCTCATTGATTGATGAACATTCATTAAAAGTGCAAATTAATTATTTTAATCCATTGATCTTACAAAAATAAATTGATAGCAACTTATTTATATCGATTGATTGATAGATAAAATGATAGAAACAGACCATTCTTTTAGCTTTAACTCCACAATTGACTTTTACCACATACATTAGACAGGAATCTCTCTTTGTCAGCCAACAAACCAAACTCTCATAGTAGTGAAATCTAGGTTCTCTGGCCGTACTTCGTGGAAAGACATTACAAATGATAAAACAGACTTAGTAATTTCCACAATTATTTGTGGAAATTACTAAGTCTGTTTTATCATTTGTCTCTCATAGTATGTACCAACCATAAAATATCGAAGACTTAGTTAGGTAAACACAATCTTTCTTAAAATAAGCTAAAAATATAAATCTAAAACTAAAAGTATTAATAAAGCAAATAAAAAGCTGTGGGAGTAAGGTGAAAAATGAACCATGTAAATAGAAATAAAAACCTCTCTAGCATCCATCACAGTTCCAACTCCAACGGTCAGTGCCTGCTTAGGGACTTTGGATACATCATTGTCGAAGAAACGTGCATTTGCCTCCAGAGTATCTTGAGCAAGAGTTTTCACACGAGTTCTTGAAACAAGGGATGACCCAGGTTCATTGAAAGCTATGTGACCATCTGGACCAATGCCTGAAAAATAGATTTTAGAAAGCAATACATTATCCAATTCTAGAAAAATGTTTAAATGGCATGAAAAACTAGCAAATATTTTAATTGATAAGCTGAAACGTTCTATCAACCTTTTATTGTCAGCTTACATTCAATTCAAACTCAAATATAAAACTATAACACCTCCAAAACAAAGTATAGTAATCATAAACTTCAGATATGTAACCCTTCGAGATTTTATGAAATCAATATAAATGCATCGCAAAGATTACATTGCAGTCTTGAACATTTTTCAGATAAGAAATTTCTATTATGGTGAGTGATTATTATTTTTGTTGCTCTAACAATCTTATGCCACAGGAAATACTGTAGGGATAGATATATTTACTCAAGGCCTAATAAAAAGACGGAATAAGGAAGTAATTAAGGGATTCTGTTTCACTGGAATTTGATGCATAGCAAGTAAAAAATGTAACAATTGTATCTAACTCTTTGAACCTTATTGGCTAAATATCTAGTTACTTGTATCTTTTCCCAGAACTCACAACTTATTTCAACAGGATTACTGTTAATCCTCATATATAAGTAATTTACTTCACCAAGTAAGTAATTTAAATACAATATTAAGGATGGTTTGTCAAAAACAGTTATTAATTGTTATAAATAATCCAAAAATATTTATAAGTACACTATTAAGTTAATTAAATCAACTGGTTGAGGAGATAATGGTAGACGGTTAAATACTTCACAAACAATCACTTCCTCAATCTATTGATTTAATTCTGTTATTACTGCTACTAGAAACACTAACGATACTAACTAAACAATTTATAAAAAAAAGCTTTGTTCCTAATGAATTTTTAATATTTAACAATTTTCCTGATTTTCAGAAAACATCAATCAATGTCCACAATCCTAAAAGCAAAAGAAAAATCATAAAATTTCAAATTAATTGGAAAAATTTGTAAACTCCATCAACTAAAAGCATCTGCAAGTAGCAGAACCTTTAACCACTATATGTTCTATACCTCACACTGTTCTACACCTCCCTTTATTCATCAGATATCTAAGGCATCCATTGCTGTATATGTTGCAAAACCTTACGAATCAGGGAAAATGTTTTTTAATATTTTCCAACTTAGTTAAATTAGAGATACATGGTTAGAAACAATGGATAACAATAGTAAAGATAAAATTTGATCAGCATTCTTCTGAACTATTGCTGCACACAGCTCAATAGATTTGCAAGAAAAAATAAAACAGCTATGTGTATAAAGAGCTTCATGTCATTGAGGCAGAGGTATAAAAGAAAGTAAAGACCTGAAATGTAGCCTATAAGGTTTCCTAGCAATGCTAGATCTTATCTGACGTATCCACTCTAATTGAGCTTAGCAGTGTGAAAGGATTTGCAGTTGCTTGACCTACTTATCTCTTTGGCAATATGCTCAAGATAAAAGAGCAATCACCTAGCAAATATGCTCAATGATAATCTGCTCTAAAATCACAAAACACAAAGAAACACCAGCCAGGCCATCGATCAAGCAGCAAAAGTTGAGTAAATTATGCATAACAGTTCTTGAAAAAAATTATTACAAAATAAAAGAACAAAATGATAAATTTATCATTAGTTTGATCAATTCTAAAAGTGATCATTTTGGTTCAGAAAAAAAATTCTATGGCTGAACACATTTCAACACAGTGGTAAGCTAAAAAAGACAGAACAATTGTTAAAATAAATATGAAAAAAATTGAGCTATGACCAAAGTATAATCTTCTTCTTCTTCGTCGCCTTTTCCCATGTGGTATGGGGTTGGCATCGCTTTGCTTTATTTTTCTTTTCCAGTTCTCCCTCTCTAGGCCGTCCTCCCATTTCCAGCCTTTCTCTTTAAGGTCTTCTGCTACCTTGTCCTTCCATCTCATCTTAGGTCGTCCTACCTTCCTCTTTCTGGTCACCTCTAATCTCCCCACTCTTTTACCAACATATTCATCTTTGCTTCTTTCCACATGTCCAAACCACCTCAACCTTCTTTCTTGTATCTTTTTCCCAATCACTTTAGTCGTTCCTCTTATAAAGTCATTTATCACCCTGTCCTTTCTTGTGACGCCATTCATCTGCCTCAACATTCTCATTTCGGCCACTTCCATTTTCCTTTCCTGTGCCTTTGTTATAGGCCATGTCTCCGAGCTGTAAAGTAGCGCCGGCCTCACCACAGTCTTATATAACTTCCCTTTTATCTCACAGCTAACTTTTCTGTCACAGAGGACACCGCTCAGCTTTCTCCAGTTCATCCACCCACATGTTATTCTGTGCTGTATTTCCTCATCCAGTCCTCCTTCCCTTTCCACGATTGATCCTAGATATTTAAATTTCCTTATAGATGTCAATATTTCACCCTCGAGTTCTATAGCCGCACTTTCTTCCTCGCTCTTTGACATGTACTCCGTTTTTGTTCTGCTAATCCTCATACCACTACGACCAAAGTATAATGCGAGGGAAAAAATTTGAACTATTACATGAGTGATCAGTCTCAATTTTACGACTTGCCCTTTGAACATATCCTTAAAAACTAAATACAAAATAGTAATTAATCAAGTTTCATAATAGCATAATATTAAAAATAATAATTCAATGACTCATCTAACCTTAGGATAACCATTAAAAAATTATATCTCAGACTGAAACAAAGTAGGCTCAAAACAAAATTAGTAAATGCTCATGAAGGACAAGAAACAACTAAATTTTCCCAGATGTCATCTCTTTCAAAAGAAATTATAAATACTAAAAGTTGAAAGAAAATTACTTGCTTCACATATGCAGAATTAGAAAACGGAAGAGGAGGAGGATGAATGACTTAAAATGTACAATAAATGAAATTCATTAAGGTCTTACCTCCAACAAAGAGCTCAACACCTCCAGATTCTAAAATGTTCTTCTCAAATTGTTCACATTCCTTCTCCAAATCCTTAGCATTTCCATCAAGAATATGAACATTTTTTGGATCTATATCAATATGCTTGAACAAATTATTCCACATGTAGTAATGATAAGATTCAGGATGATCCCGTGGAAGACCTATTAGGAAAATTATGGGTGATTTTCATTTAATGCAATGCAATATATCGGATCACAAGCGTTAAAATACATACCAACATATTCATCCATGTTGAACGTTTTGACATACTTGAAAGATAAAATACCCTTCTTGTGGTACTCAATCAACTTCTTGTACATTCCTAAAGGTGTACCTCCTGTAAGAATTCAATACATTAAATGCTGAATGTGAAATTCAAATAATAACAGTGATACAATGAATAAACTGCTTAATTTCATTACTATTCTGACTAACATAGTGCAAGGAAATAATTCACGTTTCATTTGAAACAATGAAAAATTCCCTTTAGTGTTCAGCAATAATATGTGATTTCACATTAAAAGATCTGATAAAATTAGATGCTGAAACTTACCAGTGGGTAATCCAAGAACGAAGAACCTGTCAGGGCCAGGTTTGAAGTCATTTATCCTCTTAAGTACGTATTTTGCAGCCCATTCTGCAACTTCTTCAGACGATTCTAATATTACCAGTCTCATGTTGGCTTCAAGTTTCTGGTATCTATGGATATAGGTTAAAATTAAAATTTATCGTGTAAATGGCCTGGGTGAAAATTGCTATTTTCATACAGATCCTTCTACGAAAATAGCAGCAGGTTCATTCTCTTAGAGGAACCTCAGCTACTTCATCATAATTCATGAGATTTCTACGAATAACTACAATTTACATTGGCCAACACGTATGATATTCTACCCATTAGCAACATCCTGCGAATACCAGACAAACGTGTAATTTTTACGTCTTTCACATACAACGTTAAATATCGATTAATAAGTCATCACAAATTCGCATTGAATATACAAATTATAAGGAAATTACACAAAAAAGAAATGAGCTTATTCTAACCTGAGTTAACCAATGCAATTTGAAAATTTTCCAGGAGCTGTTACACGATCCCACCGTCTCACCCAACTGACACTATCACCAAGAAATGAAAATGCCGATAACAGCGAGAACAAGTGTTTCGGAGATTTAACATATGTTTACATGTATTTCCCACAAAGTACAGGTAAAATATTTTCAGCAACCTTTGTCTCAATGACGATAAAAAATTTAATATTAACTACAGAAAAAACAATAGGGTATGTCAAAAAACAAAACTTGAAGTTCGTTGACCGGAAAAAATGGAGTAATAAGATGAAGCCGAGGTCAAGGTGCACTGGTATTTTTAAGATTTAACTTGCTGGAAGCCTTTTACTAGTTGCACATCAAGAAGAATACAACACGTACTTACGTTAAACGAAGTTCAAGCAGCTTTTTCCTTTTCGATTACTTATATAGTACTAACAAATGATAAACGTCAATGATTATTGGAAAGAAAGGGGGCGTGTCAGAAGGCGTCATAATTCGAATGAAAAAAAATCCTGCTACGACGGAAGAATGAAGGTTGTTAAAGGGCAAAGCCAAGATTTATTGATGAACTGCCAGTAAAACTTTTGACTCTGAATTTATAGTCTTTTCTCCATTACTGGAGCGATGAACCTAAGAATATATTTTTCTACTGGTTAATCATTGGAGATAAAATGATTGATGTATTTAGAAAGCAGCTTTTAACAGACTATGACAGAATAAAGAAAGTACATAGTTTATTGTTAAAATTAAACGGAAAAATACTGTACAATCATATCAACGTTCAGCAGCTGTCATCCTAAAATAAAATAGATAAAAGACATGTTCCTCGAATACCCCGAAGTTTCATTTGAACTTTAAAATCTGCCTTCATTCGCCCAATTCAATAAGTAACCGCACCATAAGTATTCATAACTATAAAATTACATATACGATTCTAGAAATTTTCAAGCTATTGCTGTTAAGACCGTTAAGACCGATTTTTATCCTTTAATTACAACAACGTCAGAGAAAGGATATTGTTACGACCTTTACATTATCAAGAACGATCGAAATTATGCATTGGAGGAGCAACAATTTAATTTCTCGGTATCTAAATAGGTTAAGTCCATGATTCAGCAGAAAAATATATATTAAATAACACTTTCACAAACATGAAATATTGGTTCCTCCACTATCAGCGAGAAAGTCATTTGGGAGTTTGGGACGGGGAGGTAAGGACCGACAAAAAATTCGTGTTTATGCTCACAGATGGCGTATATATGGATTCTCCGCGCCAATGCTGTTTGCTACGTCCAGTTCCACTTATTATGGAATCGTATAGAACAGCAGCAAAATTTATATTTCATATTTGCGGGAAAATTTGAATGTGAAAAGACCCCAACTAACTAAAGGGGAGTAAAGTTTAAGTAAGAAGGAATGATCTCTTTCTTCAAGATATAACGTCGATGAATGATGGCTGATGTTTGTGCTCTGTCAGGTTGGAAAGAAATCCGAGAAAATTAGATAAGATTGAATCTTATTTATTCGGCGAAGATTGGAACGAGTGGAATATCTCTTCCGCCAAACTTATATGTTGGTTTAATGTGTTATATAAAATGAATGAAAAAATAAAGAGTGTGGGAAAATCATCCTTTAGCATTATTTTCGAAATTAAAGTTCAGTTATCCCTTGAACATACGTTAATTTTAGCAAAATTATAGATGTTTCAACACAATCTGTCAACAAGTTTGTTGCTTCATAACTTTGGTTCCGGTTTCCTTTTAATCTCCATATGAATTTATCATCAAAATAATTGAAAAAGGACAAAAATAATTCATAATTGAAAAAAAGCAAACAATCTTATTATTAATTTTTGTTGTTTTGTTGCATGATCCACTCTTTAACTGCTGAAACACTGATTGAAAATCACTAAAACATTTAAAATAAGGAGTTTGATTTTCTGTTTCTAACCAGGATCCATCTTAGCTCTTGAAGCCCTTGCATGCGTAGAGTTAAGTGGAAGAAGTTATTCCGGAAGGTTACCGTGAATTTCTAGGAGTATCAGCCTTGGAGTAATCTATGCTTTTAGAAGCTTGTGAGGCTCGTGAGCGCCTTAGCATCGCGGGAATTGCCATTGGCGGCGAACTGACCAAGTTAAACCAAATACAAGAAAAAAGCGAACAATTTCCTACCTCAGAGTCCGACATGAAGTTTTCACAGAGTAGGCAGATGACTGGGGATTAATGTGTAGCAGGTCAATAGCTCAAATCAATAAATCAAAAGCACGGAACCACCACGTAGTGGCGTGATATATAAGTCAAACTTATCAACAAAACCTCCTCGTATATATATTAGAATTTCTCGTAGAATACAACATATATTCATAATAAATATGTATCTATTAAGATTAGAACGAATAAACTGAAAACTGAATCGGTTTCTGTTTTATAGTATTTTCATGCCTATGCCAAGACTGTAGCCTACTATACCAGTAGGAACTTAACTTAAGGATTTTGAACTTAAGGAAGTTACTTCAGAGAAAGAATTAATGAAAAAATTCGAGTGCATCTTTCACTCGAAAAGGTCAAAAGAAAGATAAATTATTAAGCAGTAACAAAAGCCGGATTCAGAGTTTCCATTCCAAGTTAGAATTCAACACGTAATTGACAATACAATCATTGATATAGTAATAATCCCAGTCCACTTCCACAGCAATCCAAGTTATCCAAACCCGAAAGCTTTCATTCATATCAATGTCATATATCTAGACAAAAGATTCAAGCAGATGACACACCGAGGTATGAAATTTACAACTCGCATACAGATCTGTATCCAATCGACCGGACTCATAAGCGCGGTCGTGAATTTCTCGGAATACCTCTTACATGTGATCGTAGATTTTTTTGAAACTAATGTTTTTCGTAATTGTTTTGGACATAAGATGGATAATTCCTTCATAATATATGAACAAACTGTCATTGAAGAGGACCGGCTACGTTCCAAGAAAATATGTCCTGAATATTTCTATTTGAGTTTTCGGATCCACTGGAAGAAGATTTTGGTTATAGAAGTTCCATAAGAATTGTTTCAATACGTAATATTGAGCTGTCATGCATCGATATCGATCCAAAATACTGAAATATCTACCAAATCAACATTACTTTGTTCCAATTAGGTGGAACTGCCATTATTTTCTTTTAGGTGCTGCGGACATAATTGTCCTGAGTACAGCTATCTCTCTCTATACGCGGTTTTTTTATTCCAGCAAAATCCCGCGGTAGGTGAAATCCCGGTTGGTAAGGCCATAGTTTTATGTAAGAGATGTCTGAAATAAAAAATGGCGCCTAATAGTCTCATAAAAAGTAAGTTTACATGATATTTTCTGAAGGTGAGAATTCGATTCTGAATTTCTTACGGTAGTCATAATCTTTGACAACGATGCATCAACATATCACAAAATATAACATATAATGATTAAATATAATATACCACAGAAGTAAGCGTTAAATATATGGAAATATACACGAATCCTCAAACTCGTCAGAAAGGTCTATATATTAATTGCTAAAATGAACGTATACAGTTACGCAATAATATAATTAATACCTTTCTGTATCCAAGCAAACATATTTCGGGGATCTGGTTATGGCATTACGAAACAAATACGTTGATTCCAAGATAACCTACTTTATAAGCAATCCTTCGCTGAAATCTAATCGTAATATGAATTTCCTCCGAGTTTCCCACGATTCTTACCTGTGCACATTTGCGTAGTAAAGAATTCACTTGAAATACTCTTCGCTGCTAGCTTACGTTCAAACTAATGGAAATTCTCGCGCACTTAAATGCATTCTTGGCTATGCATTTCTACAAATGGAATAATATGTACAGCCGCACTAATACTTAGCCGAAGAAGTGGATGGATTATGAATTTTTCACATATGCATCGATAGCGATTCGTGTTATTTTATTTCTGTAACAGTACTAAAATGCGATCAAAAATTTTTATCAAGAGCACCTGCCTGAATACCACCCTTTTGTGTGAGTACTGTATCACGATACTCATAGTTGCTTCCATAATAAAATTTTATACATTATTTTAGCCATTAATGTTACGGAGTTTCACAAAGTCACGGCTGATTCCATCGGTTTTAAAATTTTATGAATTGAAAGTTCGTGAAAAAAATAAGGATTCACGGCAAGTTAAATTTATATTCCTTATATTTATACCTTAGACTTTTTCAAAGCAAATTGTAATTTATGCATCTGGGTAACTCAGATCATGATGTCTATATATGGTAGAGGTTACTTAAAATTCTCCTAATAAAATATTTATGTTTTGTCTCATAGTCTTACAAACAAGAACTACATATTCTGAAATACGTAACAAATCCTGTAGACCTGAAGGGAATTTGTTCAGAGCTGACTGATTATCAGGGCTGTTATAAGGGGTATTTATTTTTAAGGCTTTTTTACTCTGGGCTAGCTGATATAGCCGAATAAATGCTCCCAATGCAAACCTCAGAAAGATAAAATTGCAGGGCTGGTTTGACTTTTGGCTACCCTACGGTGGGAGCTTTCTGGCTTCCAACCACCTTTATGTTCCGCAATGGACGGAGACTAATTTTTTAGGACAATTAGTATTTAAAACTATTATAGATATATTTTGATTGTTCATTTCATTTTGTTCAATAACCAATTTTATTTATTTATTTACCTTTTCTCTTCCTTCGTAGACAAAGCTTGATAAAGATGTTATATATGATGCTTGATAATGATAATTATTGTTCTCATTTTGAATTATACGAAGTTCCTTATCTTTTCGAATAGATCCCTGCATGCACCTGATTTTTCTATAGAATTTAAATCGCCAAGAAAGAGATGAGTCCTACCGCAAACATCTGAAGACTTACCTGTAATTTTGTCCCGTCGCCAAAACCTCATTGACTAGCCATCCGAATCCGCCCCTGCTGCAGAATTTGCCATATAATATTACATAATTATTAATTTGCCATTTTGTCTTCCGTTACTGCCAAACATAATTTAGTTTGTAGATGATTCTGGATAACTACCAGCAGGGTCTCACTTATTCTTTCAGGGTCTCAGGACTCAAGATTATAACGCGGCTCCGAAGGGAAGATAAATTAAAAAGATCCCGGATAAAACGCCTATTAAGATTCGCGAGCAATTTTCAACGTGTCAGGGGAATTTTACCATGAAACTTGTTCGATTAAAATTCCGATCTAGAGTATTCTCTTTGCAATAAGGTACAAGGTGAGAATGCTATAACGTGGCTTATTAAGATAATTCCATGTGAAATCACATAAATTAGAATTTCAGAGCTTTCCATAAGCTCTCAAATCCCAAGATCTCCATAATCTCAGCCAAATCACACTTTGCCAATGAGCAAAAATGGAGAGAATCCATTTTGTTTGAGGGCATTCCCTCAAGAATGTTTGGTAATTTGTTCATATTTACGCATACCTGCGATTATATATGCGTATATATATATATATACACACACACATGTATGATAGGGGTGGCGAACCTATGGCACAAGTGCCCAGAGTGGCATGAGAGAGAATATTATTGGCACGCGGACCTCGCGGAACACAAGCCTTATCATATATTATTCACTTAAAAAATTAAGCCCCAGGATAAATGATTGCAGATTCCGGCCATTAGTGATAATAATTAATGATTATTAAAGTCAATTATTACATATTAATCCCCTCATTGACATTGTAAAATAGATAATAATATCAGTATCTCACTCTATTTTCTGGCACCATATTGGCACACAAGTATTGGTAAAAAAATGGCACGCTTGCCACAAAAAGCTCGCCATCCCTGATATATGACCTACACATCCTCATTAGCAGGAAACTCGTTAGCTGGGTTAGTCGTTAACTGAGGTATCACCGTATTACTAGATTGCTGATTATGCGACAACACCAAGAAAAGGTAGATCGAGGACACCAGAATTTCGCCCAAAACGACTAAATGGCAAAAGCGGACACGTCAGGCAGCATTTTTCCGCGATGGGGGAAAATGTAACGGAATCTGGAGTCTGTAACCGCCCCATACCAACGCATCACCCGGGAATAACTTCGATCCGAATTCCTTTGAAAATATAGAACATATATCTCCCGGACGCCAGGTGTTTTTCTACACTTCTGCATCCAGTTGTCCGATCGGAGAGGAATCCGTTCGAACGTGAAAATGGCTTCTAGCGGTTGTTCTTGCGTCGAACAAAAACTATTGAGCCGCGTACGTCTGTCGCCAATTTCCGAANGGACTTACCTTTCCACTTAAGAAATTTGTGAAGTGAAAGCCATGAAAATCGGCGGACGATAAGGATCAAATTTTCTATAACGAGCATGTAGCATGAGATAATATCAGTATTTCACTCTATTTTCTGACACCATATTGGCACACAAGTCTCTTGTATTTTTCAAAAGTGGCACGCTTGCCACAAAAGGTTCGCCATCCCTGATATATGACCTACATGTACCTAAAAGTTTGTTAGCCGAATCTGTATCGGTTATCCGAGAAACAGCGAAAACATCCTCATTAGCAGGAAACTCGTTAGCTGGGTTAGTCGTTAGCTGAGGTATCACCGTATTACTAGATTGCTTATTATGCGACAACACCATGAAAAGGTAGATCGAGGACACCAGAATTCGCCCAAAACGACTAAATGGCAAAAGCGGACACGTCAGGCAGCATTTTTCCGCGATGGGGGAAAATGTAACGGAATCTGGAGTCTGTAACCGCCCCATACCAACGCATCACCCGGGAATAACTTCGATCCGAATTCCTTTGAAAATATAGAACATATATCTCCCGGACGCCAGGTGTTTTTCTACACTTCTGCATCCAGTTGTCCGATCGGAGAGGAATCCGTTCGAACGTGAAAATGGCTTCTAGCGGTTGTTCTTGCGTCGAACAAAAACTATTGAGCCGCGTACGTCTGTCGCCAATTTCCGAAAGATTCTTCAGCCGTCCCGTATTTCTGTCTAGACCCCAGCGACACAATTGGTCTTCCCGAAGGTTAACCCACACTCCTTCCTTCCGACAACCGTAATGCCCCCTGCGAAGAATCATTTCTTTTGTGTGGAGACCCCTGTTACCGCCTTACGAAGCCTTCCCTCGAAAACGGGCAAAAACCTTGGCGATCAGTCTGTCGGCATGAGGCATTTTTGCTTGAACTACCACGCGTCCTCCTAGTGGGGGGAGAAATTCGCAGCTGATGCTCAGGAAATTAAAGCCTTATTTACATCGCCGGTCTAGGAGGAGGACCAATAAGATTTCCGGTAAACGATGCGACGCACCCTGAAATTTTGGAAAAATTTACAGCTTGCAGAAACGGAAAAATACCGTACGTTTATGCATTTCCAAGTCGTACCTCTCATCCAGAAGCTGAAATTGATTCTCTACCATTAACCCTCGAAAAACCCGTTCTTGGTTATGTATGTAATGAATAGATACAGTAATCGAAAAATACTTTGCTATCAACAGTGTATTTTGAGCTCCTCGTTTACGCACATACATATCGCTTGCTAAGAATCCATCAAAAGGCATTTCTTCAGAATCTGCCACTGCTTTAATTTCAGATTTAGATATCTTTTAATTAATTTAGATTTGTACCCCGCAAGCCGTCAGTGGTGTATGGCACGGGATGTATTAACACCCTATTAGATTAATCTACCCTATTAGATTCTCTCGTTCATTTCGGTGATATTAGATATGAAAAAATCACAGCTTTGGATTGCCGATTTCTAATACAGCTTGCATGTAGATTTAGATTTATACCCCGCAAGCCGCCAGTGGCGCATGGCAGGGGGTGTAGAAACACCAAAGACCTAACCTAATCCATCGTGTTTGCATCTCTGATGCTCTGTGGAAAGAACGACCAGAAGTAACAATCTGTTTTAGCGATTACTTCCTTGTAACGCTTGGTAGTCGCCTCTCGGAGATCGCGCTCGCTGTTTACCG
>KZ308446.1:285921-309037 GCA_000376725.2 Ladona fulva
TTTTTTTGTGTATTCGGGTTAGTTCGTCGTCGCCTAAAAAACGGCCCTTTGTAGGGCCAAATGTTTGGATGCGGATTTTTGTAGGTTTGTATTATGTGTGTAATAGTGGATGTGTTGATGGGAAAAGCAGCGGAGAGATGAGAAGAATAGTCGTTGTGTGCGCAGTATGTTGACCCTTAAGTGTAATGCGTGTTTTTCAGGTTGTCGTTTTCTATTTTGCGATGTTTTTATAAGATCGATTATTTGTGTATAATTTATTTTTGAATGTTGGTGGTGCGGAGTTCTTCACTGTTTATGTTGTATGTTATTGTTGTCTAGGTGTGGAGAGTTATTTTGGTGAATCATCACCATCAGCCTATCAGCATATATATATATATACACACACACACATGTATGACAGGGGTGGCGAACCTATAGCACAAGTGCCCAGAGTGGCATGAGAGAGAATATTATTGGCACGCGGACCTCGCGGAACACAAGCCTTATCATATATTATTCACTTAAAAAATTAAGCCCCAGGATAAATGATTGCAGATTCCGGCCATAAGTGATAATAATTAATGATTATTAAAGTCAATTATTACATATTAATCCCCTCATTGACATTGTAAAATAGATAATAATATCAGTATCTCACTCTATTTTCTGGCACCATATTGGCACACAAGTATTGGTAAAAAAATGGCACGCTTGCCACAAAAAGCTCGCCATCCCTGATATATGACCTACACATCCTCATTAGCAGGAAACTCGTTAGCTGGGTTAGTCGTTAACTGAGGTATCACCGTATTACTAGATTGCTGATTATGCGACAACACCAAGAAAAGGTAGATCGAGGACACCAGAATTTCGCCCAAAACGACTAAATGGCAAAAGCGGACACGTCAGGCAGCATTTTTCCGCGATGGGGGAAAATGTAACGGAATCTGGAGTCTGTAACCGCCCCATACCAACGCATCACCCGGGAATAACTTCGATCCGAATTCCTTTGAAAATATAGAACATATATCTCCCGGACGCCAGGTGTTTTTCTACACTTCTGCATCCAGTTGTCCGATCGGAGAGGAATCCGTTCGAACGTGAAAATGGCTTCTAGCGGTTGTTCTTGCGTCGAACAAAAACTATTGAGCCGCGTACGTCTGTCGCCAATTTCCGAAAGATTCTTCAGCCGTCCCGTATTTCTGTCTAGACCCCAGCGACACAATTGGTCTTCCCGAAGGTTAACCCACACTCCTTCCTTCCGACAACCGTAATGCCCCCTGCGAAGAATCATTTCTTTTGTGTGGAGACCCCTGTTACCGCCTTACGAAGCCTTCCCTCGAAAACGGGCAAAAACCTTGGCGATCAGTCTGTCGGCATGAGGCATTTTTGCTTGAACTACCACGCGTCCTCCTAGTGGGGGGAGAAATTCGCAGCTGATGCTCAGGAAATTAAAGCCTTATTTACATCGCCGGTCTAGGAGGAGGACCAATAAGATTTCCGGTAAACGATGCGACGCACCCTGAAATTTTGGAAAAATTTACAGCTTGCAGAAACGGAAAAATACCGTACGTTTATGCATTTCCAAGTCGTACCTCTCATCCAGAAGCTGAAATTGATTCTCTACCATTAACCCTCGAAAAACCCGTTCTTGGTTATGTATGTAATGAATAGATACAGTAATCGAAAAATACTTTGCTATCAACAGTGTATTTTGAGCTCCTCGTTTACGCACATACATATCGCTTGCTAAGAATCCATCAAAAGGCATTTCTTCAGAATCTGCCACTGCTTTAATTTCAGATTTAGATATCTTTTAATTAATTTAGATTTGTACCCCGCAAGCCGTCAGTGGTGTATGGCACGGGATGTATTAACACCCTATTAGATTAATCTACCCTATTAGATTCTCTCGTTCATTTCGGTGATATTAGATATGAAAAAATCACAGCTTTGGATTGCCGATTTCTAATACAGCTTGCATGTAGATTTAGATTTATACCCCACAAGCCGCCAGTGGCGCATGGCAGGGGGTGTTGCAACACCAAAGACCTAACCTAATCCATCGTGTTTGCATCTCTGATGCTCTGTGGAAAGAACGACCAGAAGTAACAATCTGTTTTAGCGATTACTTCCTTGTAACGCTTGGTAGTCGCCTCTCGGAGATCGCGCTCGCTGTTTACCAGAATAACTATGTCTTCCACTTCATCCAAAAATTCTGAATCGATGAATTTGTCGAAAAGCTTTCGTCTATACTCCGATTTTCTCATTTGGAGCGAATTCCACCCGAGGGATTTTATCATAGCCGTAACGCTACTGTCGAACCTGAAGTTACCAGTGACGAAACGAGCTGCTCTACGTTGGACCATCTCCATGTAATGATGAATAAAACAGTACCTCGCAGTACATGGTTTACTTTATCTTAAAATGTTTTGATTGGCAAAAACGTAGTAAATGAAGTATTTTAGCGACGACTTTAATGATAATTACTAACGGGCTCCCAGCCGTGAAACTAAGGACAATATTTGGTGATTTATCATGAAAAGACGAAATAATAGTGCGTTTGGCAAGTATGCATTCAAGTTTTGATTCCAAGTATTGAAAATACTTGGAATCAAAACTTGAGTATTTAAAATAAAAAACTGAAAATCACTCGGAAAGACCGTTTCAGAAGTGCTTCAGAAATGTAAATATTCCTTGCGTGATCTGACATGGGTAATGAGTTTAATAACTTTCGCTTTAGATCTCTTTTCTTACTTTTCACTAAAATTTGTTGATTGTAATGAAATATAATACACAGATAAAAAATGGGGTTTAATGGGGTAAAATTTAATTTTCTGACTTTTATGGAGGTATCAGTCCATATAGATATTATGTACGCTTCTCTTTTACGATCATATTTTAAGATGAAATTAATTAGATTCTTACCTTTATACATGCGCACAAAGCTGAGGAAGAGTGTGCTACGAAGAAAGCCGAGATATTTAAGATATGACAGTGCAATTTCTTTTTCAATTAATCTTTCCGTATACAAGGACGTAAAAAGTCCTACTAGATGCCCTTCCTGCCGCCAAATAAAGCAGGAAAAATTGGACTCTCACAGGGACCCCGAAAGACTCATTGAACTCACCCAAGACCGCTTCAATCAAACGCCAAGTTTCTACTTACTGGACTAAGTTTAGTAGCATAGTAGATAACTTTAGTAGCAAACAAACTGAAAAACAAAGGTCTTAGTGAAATTGACATCTCTCTAATTACATTACCTAAGAATTTTGTGATCGCTTATAATATTAGACTCTGAAATACCTACAAATATACGAGCGATATGTTGAATACTTCTGTGTTAATATCAGCCCTTACACATAAGATATCTCTCACAGCACAAGTCCATCTATAAAGAAATCGAGTCAGATAGATTGAGTCAAAGATTGCAACGGTTTGAATTATACAGATATCAAAATATAATACCAAACAAGACCCGATTTTCAATGCCTAAGCATCATCTTCAGAATCCGCAGAAGGTCGACATAATTGTTTCATAAATGAAGCTTTTTTGCTCCTTGATTCAGCATGCAATATCACCGAGTTAACTCCGAAAAAATGGAGTTTACCACAGATATTTACGTAAACTGGACTTACCTTTCCACTTAAGAAATTTGTGAAGTGACAGCCATGAAAATCGGCGGACGATAAGGATCAAATTTTCTATAACGAGCATGTAGCATGCAGCGATCCTTTCATATGGTCCATGTCTTCAGCTAAATTTTGCCAAAAGTTTTCCAAATAACAGATTCCGAAAAATCTCCGAAAAAAGAAGACCACCATTTGCAAGAATGGTCGAACGGAGTCAAATAGATCGACTTCTTTTGTTTCTCCGAAAAAGTCCGCCAAGCGATCGCCCGAAAAAGAATGGGTTCGCCGGAGCGTAATGCGAGCCTCTTACAAAATGGGCGTGGGATTGGGTCCATTGGTATGCCACACGGTAATATGATTCGCAGTCAACTCTTCATTCCTCTGCAATTCCCCGCGACAACACGACCGGCGAAGGAAATCCTTCCACTCCATTGCAGCGGCCATTATGAGCATTTCGGGCCCACGATTACTCGGTTCCATATGAAAGCACGGCTGAGTTCACCGCGACCACGACTGCAAGTCGTCTGTGATATGGAGTCCACCATTTCCGCTTCAACGAGAATATTATTGCGTGGGAATTTCTCTCTCGATAGCCATTCGATCGGTTATTCATCGAAGGGTAATATCCATTGAGGGGATGATAATTTTCCACCAAATTGAACGTGGTGAGTTGGGTTGGCAGATGAGGTGTAAATAATCTACTTGTGATGTTTCTTGGAAGGAAATTTACGCTTCCAGGACTTATTCATTCCATATCGATCTCCAGATACCCGAGTACTCGGCCTGTTCTGGATCTTTTGGAGGACCCCAGGTAGATTAAGGCCTTTCTATTGATTTGTCTTCATGTCTTTTATAACTCTATTAATCTACTTTAATCATCAAATTTAGTTTTCTATCTGTAGGTTTCGCAGGTTTTTCACACCCTCCTTCTTAAGGATTTTTTTTCAGTGGAGATTTTTCCCTGAGCTCTTAGCTTAGGTTTTTTAATCCACAAAGTAGTTTTCTTCATTGTACTTTTGCAAGCTATCTCTCTCTTTTCTTGTCTCGTATGACGAAGGGTTAGATGTAAGAAGAGACTTGTTAGTCTCAATCTCGTCCTGAATAAAGTCCCTTATTATTATTATTTCTTTAGTGCACAGAAAAGCAGTTTTCAGGCCGTTGGGTTTTTCATCCCCATAACGGTGTACTGAGATATTAATGAGCTTTATTTTCACCATTCGACGCTTAAAAGATGTAGCTTTGTTGCAAACAACTTTTTGTATACATGTTATGAACCGCATTAGATAAACAATTTAGAAAAAATATCAAAATCTTGACCATTTTCGCTAAAGTGCTACTTGGCTGTAAGATGCGATTGACAGTTAATACTTCGTTTGCCTCATAGTTTTACCATTTATCCTTGAACTCAAATATTACTCATTCAATCCATTTTTCAATTTTTTTATTTGAGAAAAAAAACTAAAACTTCGAAAAAACATCACTTAGAAATCTCCTCGCATGTAGATAAAGAAGTCAAATGGGAACAGCGAGAATTGCTTCAGTTATCATATCGTATTCATTATGTATTCATTATTTTATAAAAAATCTACTAGTTTCGGTACCTGTAAAAACGTAATCAAAGAAGGTTTCACCCAGCAGAGTCATAATCTTCTCAGAGAGTACGAGTATACTCCAATCTGGTGGGATCTTGGTGTATTGAACGCCAGTTACTTCTTGATACGCGATATCTCCTCAAACATCTTCCCAAATGAAAGATATGGTGGAGAATTTTTGCACGCTAGGTGCTCTAAAAATATCCCGTAAACGTGCCTTTCAAATTGAACCAACGATTTCTGCGCTTATTTTTGTGCTTTATCAGAGAATTTTACGTACTCAAGAAGCAAGTTTTCAGAAATGCTGACGGAGGTTTCTCGGAACTTCGCGATAAGTCGGGCATCACCTGGCTTCCTGGATGGTCCCTGGAAGATATTTAAGTGGAACATAACGGGACGATAGTTCCAACCTCCACACCCTATGAGAAGCAGACGTCAATCCTGTATATATTTTTGAAAATTTTATCGCACTTAATACAGGATTCGTTGGATAACGTACGAAGTCAGTGCTTCTGTAAGCGGCAACGCACTGCACTTTTCTAAAGGAATGAAATTCCTCGACTGGATGACGGGTACAAGCTTTTGTTGCAACCGGATCTGCCTTCTTTATGCAGTTTCTCAAATGCATCACCATCATTGAAGGCCTGCACCAGAAGATCTGGATTCACCGAAATCAAACATGGAAATTACATTTCTTTGTTCAGGTAATTCAAACTACTCGGGTTTGTAACTATCTGGGCGATCGATAAATTATTTAAGAACTACCAGGGTACTCGAGATGTTCAAGAAATGCTTTTTAAAATTCAACAAATTTTGATAGAATTCTCAACTATAAACGCAATAACATTGATAAAATAAACAATATTATTTTAAAAGTCAGATACTTTTATTAATGAAATTATATTTTTTAAATACAAGGCCATTTAATGTACATGGGTCTAATTTGCTTCGAATTTCAGTAACGAAGTCGGATTAAACTAAAATCACTCCTTCGCGACAAATAACGCAGAAAAGCAAATAATCTCGACACGCACTGATGAAATATATTATTTGAAAATTTTAAAACAATCTAGAGCGAACGTTGTCCTATTTATGATTTTCTGGGATAGGCACGCTATCGTATTTTAACATGATTTTCACCAGTGTGTTACGCATAGACTGATGAAGATATTTCATCGGCGAAATACTCGTCAAGTTTTACCTCTGTATAATTCTCTGCTGTCAATTTTATCAGTTCCCTATAAATATTCAACTTTAAAATCGCCTTTATTAGTGGGAAGAAAAATTAAATTCCGTTCCAACTAAAGAGTGAAGTGAAGAATATAGTCGTTGAGCGGTCAATGAATCGTAAACAAAAAGGAAATATCAGAAAGAGACAAGAATGAAACGGGGAGTGGAAGAAATTTCATTAAGACTCACCGCTGGCCAAGCTCATCTTCGCCCCTTGGAGTGTGAAGAAATCATTCGGTAGAGCAATTCGATTTTCGGTATACTCGTATTCGGGGTTCTACCTCAAGTAGTCGAGAAGTCGGAAATGATGCGTACATTATGCATTGTCGAGCGGAAATGCTTTCAGTGTCCCTCAAGGGAAGATCGATTCTCCTTTATTATTAAAATTTTAGAATGTAAATCATGTAATCAGCTCAGTGACGAGAAAGCTATGGATGCAATTGTCTATTCCCCTTTAGTCTACCTTCTAGATGGGATAGTGGTCCCTTTAACGAAAAAAGCCAAACAAAATTAGTGAATAGCATTAACTTAAGCCATGCAAATTGTTTATAATTTTAGCCTTACAAATTAACTGTAAATAATAATTTGATTTCCTAAATGTTGAAACATGCATTTATTGCAATCCGCGTAAGGATTTTCTTACTCCGCTACCGAATCAATTGATAAAAATTAAAAAGGATGTATCAAAACCACGATCGGTATCATCATAGAATGACATTGGATTGGTTTTTTGCTGCTCTCCAAGATGTCCTTTCCCCAGCCAATCGCTTTATCCCATCATAACTATGGGTTAGATGGGAGAGGAGACTTTTAGTTTCAATATCGCCCAAATAAAGACGATTATTACTATTTTTATTATAATTACTAACCTTAACACTAACCTGATAACCTACTTGTCTCTTGTAATTTAATCTAGGTCTTTCTTTATGATGCCTCCTTTTCACCATCCCTTTTAATAACATCTTCAGCAGACATCCCTCCTTTCCCTTTTTTTTTAAATAAATTATTATGAATAAATCTCATCTACCGTATTTTGTTTTCTCTCTCTCTTTATTTTCAGGCTTTCAATGACGAGGATTACCTGACGATTCGATATGAATATTGCACATACAACGAGTGCCTCTGGCTGAAATAATAACCATTAGCTATAAGATCATCTAACTTTTTAGAATAGTTAATGTTATTAAAATTAGCGAACAAATGCTAACTTTAGATATGTCAGATAATATTTCATATTGTAATTGTAATATTTAGACTAACAATTTTTGTATTTTATACTTTATGATTCGATTTTCATTTTTGTTCTCATTCTTAATTACCCTATATTTATTGTTTGATATATTGTCCTTATATGCATTTACTGTGCTTTCAAGGGTTTTTTTCACCCCCCTTCTCTGTGGGTGTTATCCCGCAACGTGGGTTTTGTCTTTGTAAACCTTCAGTGAAATGATTTTTTCCCACACCGCACTCTTTCTTTTAGTTATACATAATTATATTTTGTACATATCACAATGACATACGAGGTTACTAAGAAGAGAGGCCCACATGGGCCTAACCTAGCCAATAAAGGGTTTATCTATCTATCCCTCTTCGTTTCCCATAGTTTTCCACATACTCATCTTCGTTTGCTCGCCGAGGTATTTCTTCGTACGTTACTCGGTCTGCCCATTAAAATTTTTGTCATACTTCTTTAATCGTAGCGCCACATCTCCATGAGAATGAAAGATTAGAGAAAAAATCCAAATGATAACGAAATAGGTGAAATCAACTCAACAACAAAATAATCAGAAAATCTAAAGGAAAGAGTGTTTTTAAAACGATTTATTACGGAAAACTGACAATTTTGCAATGACGACAAAAATAACATTTATTCGGTAATATGTTTTCCTTTCAATACTTCCCGATAATCTTCATTTATGTATGACTTCATGAATATGAAATATATGTTCGGACATGAAACACATATTCGCTGTTTCTTTTTGGACGCTTTTAGAGAACGGACCGATTGTTCCCTCACATATCTAAAGACTTTGATGAAGTGAGTCGCTCTGGGATATATCTCAAGGTGTTTCTACGCCCCGAGCTACGAGGTATTTTGGGTCTCCGATGCGGCAAAAGACTTAAATATTTTTTCAAGAGAGACCTTTTATCTTCTCTATTCCCGCGTTTAGACCTGTTCTCACCTCAAACATCGTCTAAACGGGGATCTGTCTCCTGACAGATTAGTAATGATGAATGAAGCGGAAAAATTCTTGACCGTAGAGGGCTATTTGGAGGAATGTTTACAGAGCAGGAATCAATGTAGAAAAACCAAAACAACTCCTTTTCATAAAAGTGTGAATAATTTTACTCTATTCGCAAGATTTACGAGAATAGGTGTAGCAAAATTTCTTCTTTATTGAAATATACGTGTTCCTGAGTCGAGCATCGATTTACACTCAAAATATTTCTGAAATCTTATTCTAATATGATCTACCCGAATGATGGAATAAGTCATTCGGCCTTGCGGATGTTCTACGGAAATATTTGGTAGCAGCGAAATCAATCGCAAACGATACTTAAGATTCATTACAGCAAACACAAGTAATTCATAAAGGTTGATTAAAAAGGGTAAATTTATAATATTCATTATATTTTTATTTATTATTATATTATTCGTTGATATTCAAGAAATATTTTTATATGTATTTTGTAATAGGCTTCTTGCATACTCCATAAGAGAATAAAAAGAATCCTATTTACGTATACATGTATTACCTATTTTCACAGGCATATATATAGTGTGATTCTTGAAAAACTCCTTGTAATGGATTACCACAAAGTTAGGAGTTCTTCCGTAGATTTCATCAGTAATACAACCTATTTAATTATAATTCTTATCGCATGCTACACTACAGGTAGATGAACAACCAAGATCCAGTGTTTCAGACTACGTGATCTCAGTGGCACAAAATTTTCGCGCAAAAATAATAATCACATTGATAGAAATATGAAAAAATGCTAATAACTACAGAAAGTACAATAGACGTGGAAAGTACGTGGACCGGGAACACCTCGGATAATAGAAAACTCGGATAAGATGCAAGGCTCTGTTTCGTCCGTAATTTATGAAATAAACTACATTTTCATGCCTTGTCGTAGCATGTCCATTTAGCATTAAAAGATCTGTTTGATGTAAAAAAAAATTTGTATAAAATATTTCTCTTTTCTTTCATAATATATACGTACATCCACTCTCCTGATATAGTTCTCATTTCTTATTTCCGATTATCTTCAGATGTACTTTCCGATTATAACTGATGTCTGCTTGTATATGCTGATGTATTATGGTGCAGTTACAGCAAAAGTAGTGCAAGTGGCATGCCGGTACATATGTAAGTGAAAAAAGCAAAGCACCTCAGATAACACGGGACCTCGGTTAATCGGGACATCGGAAAAACGAGCCTACTGTATTTCAAAAATCATACTATGCTACCAGAAATAAAAATATCAACGAACTTCTCCATATTACGTATATAAATATTATCTGTTAAGTATTCAGCTCGACGGCCGGTTGGGAACTCATCTATCACCAGCTACGAAGAACGTGGAGAGGGAAATGAGGCTTACCAGGCAAGATGAGGAGTGAGGTAGTTTGCTCTTGCTTTCCTCACTGAGCCAGAATGCTATAAGCAGAACAAGCCAACGTTAGTAAAGCAATGACTTTATGAGTAATATTTTTCGTAACATTGCATAAGGAACATGCAGGTAACATTCATAATTCTTAATTAATGCTATTATTCAGCATAACTCATACCTCAGTAACTTTCATATCATCAGAGCTATGAACAAGACTGAGAGAAAGGAACTTTTTTCTCCATCCCTTACCGAAAGACAAATTCATCAAGATATGATAGCAGGACTATACACATATTACCATCTGCAAAACACACTAATATCACTCAAATTCTTACAATTCAATAGATATGATTATTCGCAACAAGTAATATTAACTAAGTTAACGACACAAATGCGATTCAGAGCCAATCTGTCCGTAAAAAAGTACGTTTTCGTCTGTGTAACGTATGAAGGTGTTCTATCGACTGATTCGACATTGACAAATCAGTCTGCTTCGATCCGAATCGAATCAGAATCCTTGTCCCACGCCAAAATCGAATGACGAAACAACTCGGATCCCCGATTTGTATAATGATTTCCATGGACCATTATGCAGCAACTTTGTGAAAGGAAACATCATCCAGTTCGCACCCTTGAGTCGCCGGCATGTGAATCGATGGAAAGCTCTCGTAAACGATGAAAATATGCTAAGATTCTTATGGTCGAGGGGCACTTCCTTTGCCCTCCTACTCTGTGAAAAAGGCCCCGGTCACGCTCGCGGAGATCTATCAGTCCCAGGAGTCTCCTCGCGAAGAGGCCAATGCCGAAAATTGCGGGCCCTTAAGTAGGAAGTGCCGATGTTGAGATGTCTGACGGGAGCTGTGAAGGACAGGGGAGGGGAAGGGCAAAAAGGAATAAGAGACATGGAGCGGAAAAGATGGAAGAGAAGGGGGAAGGTGGGATAAGGAGGAGGTCAATAGATGATATGCACGCCATCAGCATAGCCGCACTCTTTCTGACCACATTCCTCTACACCTTTATCATTGATGGCCTAGCCCAGAGGTGGAGATACTTTTTCATAGAAAGACCGCGTCTAAGATTCGGCCGCATAAGAAAACATCAGGCCGCGCATGAAATCATCAGGCCGCATATGAGCGGCCCTTGTCTACATTCCAATAGTTTAACAACCAAACAGTACGAAGAGAAAGGATTTTTATCGCTATTAGTATTTCATAAAGGATTTACAATATCATTTGATAATATTTATTCTGTGAAATTATGTAGAAGTAGTAGAAATCTTAAAAGTGCTTCGGCAGCTAAGATCATTTCGCACGTGAGTCCCCACCGGGAATCGAACCCGGGACCGCTCTTACCGAACCCGAATGCGTTACCCACGTGGCTATCCAGAGGCCCCTCTGAAAGTTCCCCGGAGTAAAATAGCCCTTTGGCAAACAGCTTCTTGGGGGAAAATTCCTCTGGGTGAACTGTCCCTGGGCGAAACCTCTCTTTGATGAACAGTCTTTCAGTGTAACACTCTAAAACTGTAATGCGTATCTTGAGTGCCACTGATATCGTTCAACCATCTTACCGAAAGACCGATACTTCAGCAGTTGCCACATAGACTCTGGAAATCCTCTTCAGCCTTATCATATGAGAAGAAAACTATGTAAATGGCTGAAGTGAAAGATCCTCACTGCGAGAGAATCGAACTAAAGGCCGGTTGTACAGTAAGAGGAGGTGTCGAAGTAACATTGTTACTGATTCACTCATATCCAAATCGTCACCGATTTATCAAAGATGATTACAGATAATGTAAAGGTTATATGAATTTAAAGTACTGGGTAAACAAGATGGTACTAGAATAATCAAGCAGACAATGATTGCTCCTAATGTAATGAGTTGTCTCTTAAAGTATCCATATTTTTATCGATTACAAAACCCATTTTATCAATAGTCAAACGCAGATAAAATAATACAAACAGATATGCGGCTTCACAAAACTCGAAGTAAGATTAACTGGAGAAACTATGACGATTGCAAACAAGTGCTACAGTTGGATATTTAATGTATTCTGAAGCTTCTTATAAAGTTAATAAAAAAGAGGACAGCTAATAAAGGGAAAAAAGGGCACAGGAATAAAAGAGGGAAGAAAATGAAGCGAGAAGAGTTATAAATATTCATAGGGTCGGTAAAGTGTAAGTCGTAAGAGAAACACTAACCACAATAGAAAGAGCATAAATGAGCGACGAAGTGTAAATGAAGACGAGCGGTAGACAGAATTAACATGAGAGAAGAGGAGAATGAATAAATGAAGTGTGAGAAAAAGGAATGCGGGGAAAGTATGCATGCATTGAGAGAGGAATGAAAGGACGGAAATTATACAGAGGCATTGCTTTTTTCACCGATCCGTTTTCATCCCCATTGACTACAACTCAAGGACATTTGAACATTTTTAAACAACACCACTTTCGAAATCACTTAACCTTCATAGTTGTAACATGATAACCTGGAACTACTTACAATAAATTCCGAAATATTTCTGTTATAAATTTTTAATGTGTAATTTGTGATGTACTGTAATTTTTTATGTTAATTTTTGTTTAGTTAGATGCCTTCCACATCTGAAAATTTTCTGATAGGGTCTCTTTACTTTAATTGCCTAGGGTAAAATTGGTAATATATTGGGATATTTTAGAGATTTTTACGTATTAATGCGATGAGTCCCCTGAGAGACACTGTCAACGCAACTCTCGTAACAGTTGCCATAATTCATAAAATTATCTTTCATAATTTATGAAATATGATAAATTCATCTTTCTCCTTCAGAAATGCCCTTCAACATGGATGAATTTCGGTAAGTTGCGGGGTATCGAAACGGAACCGAACCTAAACCGTAATCGTTGCCGGAATGAAACACAAACCCGAACCGAGAAGTTAAAAATCTTGAATCTCGACCTTAAAAACCTGAACCGCAACCGGAAACCGACATTTAGTCTCGTCCGATTTTCGGTTCCTTATTCTAATTAAATTTAACGGTAGTTATATTCACTAACGGATAATTGATACAACTGCTGAAAATTTATAATTTTCTAGCGGATTTCATTTCATAAAGCGCGAGTTCTTATTTTACTTGACATAAATGTGATGCCATTTAAAAGTTACACATGATTAAAATATTTCAAAAGAATTATCTACATCTACATAAATACCCTGCAAGCCGCCATCCGGCGTGTGGCAGGGGGTGTTATAAGACTCATTTGAGGGTCACTGAAATACAATTAAAAGTTGGGATCATTATACTTCAGAAGAATTGGCAGATCCAAGGGGGGTGGGGGGATAAATAGGCGATAGATAGCCCCTTGATGACTTTGTAGTACTAGAATTTTGCATTGGATATGATGAGGAGCTTGAATTAAAACTTGATAGTGAAGCTTTTTTAAGGATCGATACTCATCTGCTTCTATTATCACGACAACCGTAACTTTAAAAGTCAATTGGAAATGAGTTCTTAAGGAAACTGTCTTAAATCTCCCTTCCCACGTAATTTTCTATATCCCCTGTCTAAAAAAGCTACGAAAAAATACAATACTAAAATTAAATATTTATAAAATAATCTTTTCTCGACGTAAATGACGATTCAGACCATATAAATGGCAACTGTTGATATATTACCAGTAAACGGTGAATGCAGTAAGGGGCCGTTTATCAAAAGGAATAAACGAAGAATAAAAGTATGAGAACCACTGCCATTTATGGTATAGATTTTAGTACGTCTATAAGAACGAAGTCCATTATTTCGGCATTTGTTGGACGTTTTATAATCAGGGAGTTAAATGCTGTTTTGGGGTAGTAGTAGTAGTAGTATTGTTAAAAGTGCTTCGACTGCTTTGGTCATTTCGCACGTAGGCCCCCACCGGGAATCGATCCCGGGACCGCTTTCGACAAAGTCGAACGTGTTGCCCACTTGGCTATCCAGGAGCCCAAAAATGCTGTTTTAATACTGGTATTATTTAAATATACTGCTGGATCAAAAATGTAATCTAGAACTTTCCGAAGAAAAGCGATGCGATCATCGCTAAAAATTGATCAATTTCGTCGTCTTTACTTTAAACAACTTAACCAATGTTACAGTTTTGACGCAACAAAGGGATGGAATTAAATTTATCGTCCATGGAAAGCATATGGATGTACCAGTTTCACATAAAGCGTGAGAAGTGAATAGGATCCCAAAAGAGGAGAGAGAAAGATGAGATAATCGGAGGAAGATATATTTGGCTCGCTGGACACCTCCAATTGAAGCCAAACGCCGTACTCAAACTGTCCACTCATTTGTCCATCGTCATTTTGGCCGTGAGGCGTCCACTTGCCCTCGGGGACAAGGGTGCACACTCATTATCCATTACGGACAGCGCTTCGTTTTTATTTTTTTAAGGAGGACCTCCACATTAATTTTAGTTGGCACGTATAAAAATAGATCTGGGGTATGATCAGTACAGGAAAGGACCCTTAACGGCCTCCGTAAGCCTGAGACCACTTCACTCTGCGTTTAGATTATCAAGGTATTCCTAAAATCGAGATCAGGGCCGGCACGAGGTGTCATGGCATCCTTGGCATGCGGTGGCTCTTCTGTATAGATGCTTTATCTGCATCTACAACAATAGGCGTCTTTTGTGTAAAATTTCTATTGTTTTATCGAATGGATTATTTTTCCAAGAGAATTTTTTTAAGCCACTTATTGGAGTTAATGTAAAATATAACTGAAAAAAATGAAAAATCAGACTTTAACCTTTACATTTGCACAGAACGTTTATTCCACGGCCATTGCTTTAACCTCTTGGGTCATCATCAGCTGCGGTAAATGTAATTTCTGGTGGAAATTTTCCATTTTTCTTCAGGAAGGAAAACTACCACGAAGTTGAGGCTGATTTAGTAGATTACACTAAAATTTAAAATCTATAAACATTTACTTCGGTTAATTTCAAATTTATCGTTCAAATTATTATGACTATAATATCAAAATTTAAGTCAATAATTGTTTTTTAAGGCATACTTAAATTAAATAAAACAAATCAGTGCTATATCGATCATTAAGTATTGGCATAAGTTATCAATCAATATATCGTGAAATTAGACTAGAAAAGAAAATTAAGTACGGTAATGATAGCGGTAGTAACATACAAAAGAATCTAGGGAAAAAAAACCGCAGTAAAAAAAAAGTCAGTGGTAAAAATGTCAGAAAAATGTCAAAGGAAAAACTTACATAAGAAATAGCAAAAAGACAAATGAGAAGAGTCAGAAAGAAAGAAAAATGACAAGTTTAGCACTATTTCTTTGTTTTCTTCAATAGAAAGGTTAGCTACCGGATTCTCCCCATTTCCTAATATGTGGTTAACACATTCGACTCGGAAAGAATTTTTTAAATTTCCCGGGATCGGCAGGCCGGGGAAGTTTTAAAAAATTTGCTTACTTTTGATTTCAGTTTTGCTTATTGATATGTAATATAATCTTTTAAGTTCAGGAAATTAGCAGCAAAAATTCCATTCTTATTTTCAGATTTCGTATCATGACAGCAATTTGCCTGCTTCCACTTCATGACGCAAATGAGGGTAGAAAACCATTGGCGGATCAAGGAGGTGCAAAGAAGGCGATCGCCCCCGTTTGGTGACTTAGTAGTACAATTGTACTAGCAATTTGCCAAGGGAAGGCAAGAGCTTGGAGAGGAGGAGCTTGAATTAAAGTCATATAGTGTAGTTTCTCCCCTACTTCAATAAATCTACTGCATTTATCGCGACAAAATAGTACCGTAAACCCAAAATTACTAATTTTTTGGACTTTCCGAACAAAACAATACCTAAATACCATAACATGTGCTGATATCAAATTTTTTACCATGTTTTAGATATTTTTCGATGATTTAAAAGCTATTTTGAACAAAAATTTTCGCTGATTGTAATAAAATTTTTGTTTTTTAAATTGGGTCATAGACACCCCCAGGTTGGGGATACTTGGACCCAAGCACCTTTTTCCATTGACTAAACAAGATAAATATATAGTGGGCCTAAGTAGGACATAGGGTCTGGAAATATAACGCTTTAGAGACATTCTGAGGCCATGAAATGATCATTTAATTGCGAAAACTCAATGAATAAATCGAAAACACTATAAGGAATCATATGTGAAATAATGATGTCTTGGAATTTGTATAATTTTTGGCAAACAAATTGTGAGAAGTATATACAAGGCGATAAAAAACACTCTCTTTTAATACGTTTCGGTGGAACGATTTTCCTGTCTATATGACACCACTTGTATGTACTGCAAAATGTCTTTCTTTTGGCCATTTCCAGCCTTTTTTTGCTTTGGGTCCAAGTAACCCCCCAGGGCTCAAGTAGCCCCGGTTTACGGTACTTAAAAATTTAATTAGTAATGAATTTAAAAGGAAACTCTCTCATGTCGCACACCCCATTGGCACGTATCGCCCCCTCACTGACTCCATTCACCGACTGCAATTCGTAGTAGTATCGTTAATAAGTGCTTCCACAACTATGATCATTTCGCACACGTGCTCCCACCGGGAATCGAACCCGGGACCGCTTCCACTAAAGGAGAACGCGCAGCCCACTTGTCTATCCGGGAGCACTCCCAGGATTCACCGACTACTAATTCGCCACTTGCGAATTCCACGCCACCTAAGTAGTACTTATGTAGATGTAGATGTAGTAGGTTGTAGGCAACGGACGAGAAGCTGAACATACGATTATCGTATCTACATATTAGCAAGATTCTTTCAGTACAGCATTCAATCAAATGAGGTGTATTAGATAGGATGCGAACGTGGTTGTTTGCCGTGGATTTCCTCCCTGAGCCAGGATCCTATGACTAAATTCCATGTAAGTGCAATACAGTTTCTCTTAAAATTACTCTTTTCAAAGCATTCAAGAGAAAGAGAGTCCTATAAGAAATATACTATCGGATTTATAATCATGTGCCCCTGGACTTTGTTAATTTATTGCGAGCTTAGTGCTCAACGCATATGAACAATTTTTCCACCAAAGTAAAGGCAATTCTATATTCTATACCTGGGATTTTTTGTTGATAGCACCGAAGAACTAAATTTACCGGCACTAAAAAACGGCACTTTTTGCGAATCTCGACTTTTTCGTGATGTATAAAAATCAATTCCAAGGAAACGGCACAACTTACGGCTACGCATTTTCATCCAGATTTGCGTAAAAGCGGCCACAGTCTGATGAGCTTTTTAAAATTTCCGAATATGCATTATGTTGTTGTTAATCGGCGTAAAAGTTTAAAATATATATAGTCCTAGAGTTTTAATCTTAGGAATAATTTATTGCAAAGTCGCATTCTTGATATTATTAAAAATTCTTCTCTTAGGTATTAATAATCACATATACCTCTTCAGCATTTATATTTTCACAGACATGAACGGGACATAAGCATTTATATTTATTCAGCATTTATATTTTCACAGACATAAGACAAAAGTAAATGCAGTGTGCATTTCCCTCAATCCCGTGGTAGAAGAAAAATGAAAAATATCACTTATCCTTAGTATTGACATTCTTTTACATTTTCTATGTCTCTTCCCGTACCACCTGCAATTCAAGTCATCATCATATACATATCTCCTTTCCGTGGTTTCATATCACACCATTGTTACACCGCATCCCACTTTCAAAATTTTAATTCTTTTCTTTCTCTCAACACTTCCCTGGAATGTTTTCTCCGATTATTTTACTGATGTGTTCTGATCGAATTTCCATTTTATATTTGTTAATAACATTTTAACAAATTTTAATTGTTTGTAGCTCTAACTTTTTCGTTGAGCTGTTTTCAGTTGTATGGGAATTACCTTGGACTCCTGACTTATTACTCTCTTAAATATGTGTGAAGAGTAGCACTGGCCAAGGAAGCTTTTATGAAACGAAGGGAATTAATGACAAATGGTCTCGATAAAGGAATTAGGAAATGACTTGTAAAATCCTTGATATGGAGTGTTTTGCTATATGGGTGTGAAACGTGGACCTTACGAAAAGAGGACATCAAAAGATTGGAGGTATTTGAGATGTGGGGGTGGCGTAGAATGGAGAAGGTGAGCTGGGTGGATAGAAAAACAAACATAGAGGTGATAGAAATGGTTGGGGAGGAAAGGGTTTTAATTGAAGTAATTAAGCGCCGACAAAAGAAATGGGTGGGTCAGATATTGAGAGGAGAGGGATTGCTGAAGAATGTAATAGAGGGTAGAATGCAAGGGAAAAGACAGAGGGGAAGGCAGAGGCAAAAAATGTTAGATGACATAAAGGGTGGGGTAAGTTACCAGGTAGCAAAGGAAAGGGCTATGAATAGGGAATATTAGGGCACATGGACCTACCGAAAGGTAGAACACTTATAATAAAAAAAATATGTGTGGCGTAACGATTCGATTCTGGCTGATATTAATTAAATAAATAATGAAGCATTAGGAACAAAATCAGGATGTTGATTTTTAATGTTTCTTTGCTAAATCTCATTGTATGCAGTCACGTTGTTCATTGCTACTGAATCAATAACGCAACATCTGAACAGCTGGTCACATATGCCACCTACGAGCAGAACAAAAATTAGGGCGGGAAAAGGGGGCGCGTGCCCAGGGCGCAGACTCGTAAAGGCGGGGAAAAACCATTGTTGGCCCTTCTTTACACCCCCTTGGGAGTGCAAAATAAAATATATATTTCAGAGAAAGCCGCGGGCGGTTTTATGGTTACCATACTTCCAATCGGAACGGATTCCGACAGCTTTGGTAAGAGGGAAAACGCTAGGGCATTACAGTAAAAACCACTCAATAGGTATTTAGGAAAGTCTCAACCAAGAAGGAAAGTGCGGAACGCAGCAATAAACTTGAGAATCCTTTGTAAGTTTCTTCTCTTGGGGAAGGCAGCTGTGTAGTTGCCTCTCTTATTCCTGCTTTCGAACCCTTTTCGGAAGCTTAGTGCGAAATATTGGGATAAGGGGCGTGGCCACTTTTTGGCAGAGAGGTCCCTGAAATGCGTGGCTGAAAAGCTAACGGTATAAAACGTTAAGGTTGGAATCAAGAATTGCAGTGAATTCGAGGACGCGACTATTTTTAAATTCGATTCCATGCCTTTTCTGACTGTAGACACTGGAGATACTACTTTGTGTTAATGATACCCAGGAAATAAAGAAAATAAGGCTTCGGTATGACTCAAAAATAACATTTGTATATTACCGTGCATAGAAAAGTAATCAATAAAGAAGGGTTAACCAAAATGGATGAATATCAACAAGGGTGCGTAATGATTTGAAGGTTGAGAAATACTGGTTAAACAATATAGTGCTTTTGGCATAATCTAGAAAAAGATCTGCTCATTGTTATGATTCAGGGAACTTACCTCATTTCTACACATTGTTATAGAAGCATTTGTGGAATCATGGTTTGAATATTTTTAGTTTGGTACAGAATGGAGAAAAATTCATTATTTTCGTCCTACTATGCCTACTATTTACATGGACTTCCTGCCCTTACTGAGCCCAGAGGCGAATCTAGAAACAGAAGGGTGAGGGTCATTTTAATCGATTAACAGCAGACCCCGCTTAAAATTGCTCCGCTGAACGCTGTTTCAGTGTTGCGCGGATTTGTATTGGATTTCCCCGAAATCGAACGCGGTGTTGGGATTCCCAGAAATTGCGCAAGATTTTGTTAATCCAAATTAATTAGCATATTCGAAGATGAGGAATAAACAGAACCTTTAACGGATTTTCTAAAAAAAGTTTAGCCGCTATAACGGAAATGATGGATCAGTTTATACAAAATTATTCAAATTTTGATAGATGTTCAAAAGCAAGGCGAGGTGTAATTGATGCGATTCCTTGCTATAAACAGATGCTTTATGAATGAAACAGATCAAGGCAAACGACGTTAGATGACTTCTTTACAAAAAAAACAAAAGATGTCAAATGATGAGCCTTCCTTAACCTTCATCCTTCTTTACTCTATTTTGATTTTCATGTGTGCTTTAGGGACACGAATCGCTATCAGAAATAAATAAGTATTAAGTATATAATTAATTTTATAAAGAATNTAGTAAGCCTCATCTGTCTTGAGCGTTTCTCAGCTAATAGGGGAGAGGTTGAGGTTCAAATTTGCCTTCCGGCTGAATATTTTCAGACGGACGTAACCATTCTACATTCGAAGATCCATAACACGCGATAACCCTTGGGTGACCCAAGTGCGCTGTACTTGCAGTACTCTTCGCGAGGATTCCAAGAATTCTGCGATCGGCATCTGTAACTGCTTCTCTTACGTTCGAATTCAAGGTCGAAAGTTGATTTCTTGCGCAAACAATGGAGCTTTCCCCTAAACAATTCTTGAGTGACCGCTGCGACAGAATTTACCATAAGACATATCAGGCGCCGCCGAGGGGCCTCTACTTCGGATGGGGCACCTCTCCTTACCACCCAACTCCACCAAGCAAGTGAAATAAATCGTTCTAATAATACACGATGGAGACATTTTCACCACGGATTGCGTACCTTCCTATTCTTAGCTTTCGTCACCATCATCGTTCGTATCACCTTCTCCGTTTCATAGTTAAACATTATTCCGACCCGTTCATTGTTCCTTGCATCCTTCTCCGATCTCGAGATCTTAACAACTCTCTTTGTCACTTCAAAGCTCATATACATGAGCGGCTTTAGGTACGTAATACGGCGCCCCGATTCAAAGACGGCCGAAGGCGCCTCCGTGACAATCTTTCCGTCAAAAAGGAAAGAAAAGATACTCTGGGAGCCTCTTATTCCCGGGGGACATGCTTTTGCTTACCTCGCGTTTCGTGTGAGAGAGCCGGCCCTGCTCATACATAAAAAGAAACCATTACGCTCTTTAGTACACTTCTATCTCCCAACTTTCCTTGGATCCTTCCTCTCTATTTACATCTTATCAGATTCGTGATCTTTTATTCAAATCGGCAGAAGTAGATTATATAATCGAGCGATTGAAAGAGACATCCGGAGAATTGTTATTCATGATTTGTCGCCAATTATGAGAATTTTCTGCCTCAATATTGTAAACTCAAAGTTGACCATGTAACTTCTGGTCGTTCTCTCCGCAAAGCATTAGAGACAGGGTAGGAGGTTGACAGGGTAGAGTATGCAGGGATGTTGCATGTTTATACATTTATTTATTTGATATAAACCCATAAACAACATACGGCCTTACAATGTAAAATTGACTGAAAACAATAAAACTAAGCAACAAAAAGGAAACAATTCTTTAATAAATAAAAGGACAGATATAGACAGGAAAAATAAAAGAAAACATACAGCTACAATTTTGAATAAAAGTAGAGGTAGCAATAAGCATACTTGAGTTAACAATATTCATAAGTCATACTTGAGTTAACAATCATATTGATAGATCTGAAGAAGGAAAATGGATAGTACTACACTGTTGTATGTACGGTCCTGCCACCATATCCAGATGAATGGAATATTTTTCATTTGTCTTTTGGTACAGGATAGAGAAAATTTATCTTTCAATCACTTTCGTCTAAGTTTTTTCATCGCCATGATAATGTGAAAGCTACTGAGTTATGAGTGAAGCTGAATAATGGCATTGATTAAGAAAATCCACTACTTCGGCCTCGACTTTGTGGTAGCTATTCATGTTGAAAAGAATAAGAACACTTGGTAACGTGTATAAGTGTTTCTTATTCTTTTCAGCATTGATTAAGGTTTCTCCTTTCTGAATGCTATGAAAAGCGTTAGTTGTAGAGTAATTGGTATTCTACTTGATACGGACTTTTACGCTTATTCACTCTGTGTCAGTGAGTAAAGCAATGTCAAACTATCTCACTCCTCATTTTGCCTAGTCGCCTCATCCCCTCTCCTAAGCTATTCGTTGCTTATGGTGGAGGGATGAGGTTCAAACCAGCCTCCGGGCTGATTACTGTATAGACAAACACTTTTACAGATGTAGCAAGCGCTGAATCGTTAAGTGATAGAAAGTCGAGGTGTAGAACAATGAAATAAAGATTTTAATCTAGTCCGATCCCTGTCTTACGCCAATGGCGAGGTAGAGACGCAAATATGAATACAGTTAGTCTGGAGATACACGCATTTATTTCGGCAGAAAAGTTGATATCTTTCCTATCATCATGTGAAAGAACCACAAAGTAGATTGGCCAAATTAAGGAGAATGATTTTCGCAAGCAATAAAATTAGTAAAGCCTTAAATTTGCTCATTAATAAAAGTATTATCGGTGTTTTATAACATGAACATATAGCTATAAAGAAAATAAAGTTTATTTTTTATTTATTATATTTGATATTAGGGTGAAGATTTAATGAAACGAAATTTTTTTTATTTAAGAAATCTTTTAAAATTTTTTATTAAAAAAATTGGTATTGATAGTTGGACGATAAGTATGTAAGATGCAATCCAAATCACAAAGAACAAGTGTCGACTCTTGACGGTGTTTATTCTCCATAAAATGTTGAAAAAGTTTCCCATTTAAGCCCAGAGGCGAATCTAGAAACAGAAGGGTGAGGGTCATTTTAATCGATTAACAGCAGACCCCGCTTAAAATTGCTCCGCTGAACGCTGTTTCAGTGTTGCGCGGATTTGTATTGGATTTCCCCGAAATCGAACGCGGTGTTGGGATTCCCAGAAATTGCGCAAGATTTTGTTAATCCAAATTAATTAGCATATTCGAAGATGAGGAATAAACAGAACCTTTAACGGATTTTCTAAAAAAAGTTTAGCCGCTATAACGGAAATGATGGATCAGTTTATACAAAATTATTCAAATTTTGATAGATGTTCAAAAGCAAGGCGAGGTGTAATTGATGCGATTCCTTGCTATAAACAGATGCTTTATGAATGAAACAGATCAAGGCAAACGACGTTAGATGACTTCTTTACAAAAAAAACAAAAGATGTCAAATGATGAGCCTTCCTTAACCTTCATCCTTCTTTACTCTATTTTGATTTTCATGTGTGCTTTAGGGACACGAATCGCTATCAGAAATAAATAAGTATTAAGTATATAATTAATTTTATAAAGAAT
>KZ308446.1:309053-332774 GCA_000376725.2 Ladona fulva
TTATTTAGCAATAAATGTTATAAAATAAAACAAACAACTGATAATTTTTTAATTCTATGTTCTGCTTCACTTAATCCCATTATTTACGTACTACGACGAATTCGTTTAACGCTGTTTCGTTTAGCGCTCGAAATTATTGGGACGTACCCCCCACGTTAAGCGGGGTCTTATTTTACTTATGAAATTATATTTTGTCTTGGATGCAAAAGATTTTAAATTATCATTGGAAAACTTCACAGTGGAATTTAATTCAAGTTCCTCGGGCAAATCGGTTTAATTTAACCCCCTGGATCCGATAATGACTGAGCCAGAATACCTTCAGTGGAGAAAAACCCAAATACCTCATTCCTCATCTTTTAGAAGGTCTAGTAAGCCTCATCTGTCTTGAGCGTTTCTCAGCTAATAGGGGAGAGGTTGAGGTTCAAATTTGCCTTCCGGCTGAATATTTTCAGACGGACGTAACCATTCTACATTCGAAGATCCATAACACGCGATAACCCTTGGGTGACCCAAGTGCGCTGTACTTGCAGTACTCTTCGCGAGGATTCCAAGAATTCTGCGATCGGCATCTGTAACTGCTTCTCTTACGTTCGAATTCAAGGTCGAAAGTTGATTTCTTGCGCAAACAATGGAGCTTTCCCCTAAACAATTCTTGAGTGACCGCTGCGACAGAATTTACCATAAGACATATCAGGCGCCGCCGAGGGGCCTCTACTTCGGATGGGGCACCTCTCCTTACCACCCAACTCCACCAAGCAAGTGAAATAAATCGTTCTAATAATACACGATGGAGACATTTTCACCACGGATTGCGTACCTTCCTATTCTTAGCTTTCGTCACCATCATCGTTCGTATCACCTTCTCCGTTTCATAGTTAAACATTATTCCGACCCGTTCATTGTTCCTTGCATCCTTCTCCGATCTCGAGATCTTAACAACTCTCTTTGTCACTTCAAAGCTCATATACATGAGCGGCTTTAGGTACGTAATACGGCGCCCCGATTCAAAGACGGCCGAAGGCGCCTTTGTGACAATCTTTCCGTCAAAAAGGAAAGAAAAGATACTCTGGGAGCCTCTTATTCCCGGGGGACATGCTTTTGCTTACCTCGCGTTTCGTGTGAGAGAGCCGGCCCTGCTCATACATAAAAAGAAACCATTACGCTCTTTAGTACACTTCTATCTCCCAACTTTCCTTGGATCCTTCCTCTCTATTTACATCTTATCAGATTCGTGATCTTTTATTCAAATCGGCAGAAGTAGATTATATAATCGAGCGATTGAAAGAGACATCCGGAGAATTGTTATTCATGATTTGTCGCCAATTATGAGAATTTTCTGCCTCAATATTGTAAACTCAAAGTTGACCATGTAACTTCTGGTCGTTCTCTCCGCAAAGCATTAGAGACAGGGTAGGAGGTTGACAGGGTAGAGTATGCAGGGATGTTGCATGTTTATACATTTATTTATTTGATATAAACCCATAAACAACATACGGCCTTACAATGTAAAATTGACTGAAAACAATAAAACTAAGCAACAAAAAGGAAACAATTCTTTAATAAATAAAAGGACAGATATAGACAGGAAAAATAAAAGAAAACATACAGCTACAATTTTGAATAAAAGTAGAGGTAGCAATAAGCATACTTGAGTTAACAATATTCATAAGTCATACTTGAGTTAACAATCATATTGATAGATCTGAAGAAGGAAAATGGATAGTACTACACTGTTGTATGTACGGTCCTGCCACCATATCCAGATGAATGGAATATTTTTCATTTGTCTTTTGGTACAGGATAGAGAAAATTTATCTTTCAATCACTTTCGTCTAAGTTTTTTCATCGCCATGATAATGTGAAAGCTACTGAGTTATGAGTGAAGCTGAATAATGGCATTGATTAAGAAAATCCACTACTTCGGCCTCGACTTTGTGGTAGCTATTCATGTTGAAAAGAATAAGAACACTTGGTAACGTGTATAAGTGTTTCTTATTCTTTTCAGCATTGATTAAGGTTTCTCCTTTCTGAATGCTATGAAAAGCGTTAGTTGTAGAGTAATTGGTACTCTACTTGATACGGACTTTTACGCTTATTCACTCTGTGTCAGTGAGTAAAGCAATGTCAAACTATCTCACTCCTCATTTTGCCTAGTCGCCTCATCCCCTCTCCTAAGCTATTCGTTGCTTATGGTGGAGGGATGAGGTTCAAACCAGCCTCCGGGCTGATTACTGTATAGACAAACACTTTTACAGATGTAGCAAGCGCTGAATCGTTAAGTGATAGAAAGTCGAGGTGTAGAACAATGAAATAAAGATTTTAATCTAGTCCGATCCCTGTCTTACGCCAATGGCGAGGTAGAGACGCAAATATGAATACAGTTAGTCTGGAGATACACGCATTTATTTCGGCAGAAAAGTTGATATCTTTCCTATCATCATGTGAAAGAACCACAAAGTAGATTGGCCAAATTAAGGAGAATGATTTTCGCAAGCAATAAAATTAGTAAAGCCTTAAATTTGCTCATTAATAAAAGTATTATCGGTGTTTTATAACATGAACATATAGCTATAAAGAAAATAAAGTTTATTTTTTATTTATTATATTTGATATTAGGGTGAAGATTTAATGAAACGAAATTTTTTTTATTTAAGAAATCTTTTAAAATTTTTTATTAAAAAAATTGGTATTGATAGTTGGACGATAAGTATGTAAGATGCAATCCAAATCACAAAGAACAAGTGTCGACTCTTGACGGTGTTTATTCTCCATAAAATGTTGAAAAAGTTTCCCATTTAACATTTTCATGACTAAAGGCCTGAGTTAGATTTATGAAATGGATTCATATGTAAAAAAACAGTAATGGGTGGCACCAGATGTGGCACTCAAAGCTTTAATTTTCAAGCCTTTTTTCCTTCGATGTTTTGGTAACGTTGCAGAAAACACTTACTGGCCTTGAAAACTCAACCTGCTTAAATGAACTGCCATTTCCGGTTCACTTTTTCTCTTCCCCGATTCCCGTACCTTTCCTTAGGCTCTCTAACCGATTAATATTGATGCGACGTATATTTGCTGGTTAAGGGCAATCCGCTGAGAAAGTATTGGACAATGAAAGCAACGCGAATTCGAAGTCGTCCTTGATTTATTCGGTTTGTTTTCAAACCTTTATTACATCGCAGCTCACGGAATGATTCGTTTATTGAAAGGGAATGGATTTCTAAAGAAAGTAAATTGAAGGTTGGATGCAAGGGAATGACGGTGGGTAAGACGAGACAAAAACTGTTGGATGGCATACAGCGAGGTATCACGAAGAAATGGAACGGCATGAAATGGGAATTTTGGGTGAGGTGGAAGATTAATGCGTGTATTCGTAGCAATGGAACAAGGGCATGTAATTCAAATATGGACATTTATTTTCCAAAACTACAACTCTGCAACCGATGAAAATCAATGCTCTTCTAATTGTCAAGATTACTAAAGGAAGCTGAAAGACCCGAAATATAAACTCTATCCTAGCTGATAATTGAGACAGAACTGCTGGAGAGAAATAAACAATTGTATAGTATGAATATGTATCATGCCTAACCTAATGAAGAGATATAACCATGGCACCTTCAACAAGCCTTCTAGCTCTGGACCTTACTGCTTCTTCAATACCATTGAAGGATAATTTGCTAAGTTTTTCTATCTGTAGTATTAGTATTGTTAAAAGTGCTTCGACAGCTTAGGTCATTTCGCACATAGGCTCCCACCGGGAATCGAACCCGGGACCGCTTTCACCGAAGTCGAACGCGTTGCCCACTTGGCTATCGGGGAGCCCTATTCTATCCGTCCTAATATTTCTCTGCGATATAATTTTGCGACTGTTTTGATTCAAACAATTCCGAATGTTGCCTATATTAATTTAATACAGTGGTTCCTTGCTTAACTACGGCCTTGGTTAACGACATACTTGGATAACGAGAATGAGTGTGATAAAAAAATGTCTCGGATTAATCGGTTGACAATTAAATCTCCTTTCTATTCATTACTATTATTATATTACTATTCATTTTATTAATGATAGTTTTTTGTTGCAAATATAACTGAAAATTGTATGTACCATATTTTACTGACATTTAAATTAGTTTTATCTGCATATTTGACATGCAGTACGTTTGAGGAAAATCGAACCTTGGATAACAGTGGTATTGGTTAACGACAATCTTGGAACGGATTACCGTCGTTAACCAAAGTACCACTGTATCTGCTAGTAATTGTTAAAGGAAAGCCGCAGAATAAAAGCGAAAATTCGATCCTACTAACATAATGGACACTGCTTAAGGCCTCGCGTAAGCTTTTTCTAGCCAACTGGCTAGACTCAGGAAAAACTACTTCCAGGAATAAATGACTAGGATAGAATGTTTCACATGTGGCTACAGAAAAACTACGGAAGTGAATCAGGAATGATTGAAACCACAAGGCGGTTTCTTTAATTTATGAATGAAATCCTCTGGTAGTCAACCGAAATATCACCATATCTTTCTGCTCAGCAAAGGAGAAGGGCATGGCCGATTCAGGAAGTACCAAGTTAGAACGTAATACTAAGGTCTGGTACAAGGTGTTTTGGAGTCTCGGGCTGTTAGCCAGCGCTCCTTCCATATAGATGATTCAAAAATGTCTACTTTTTAAGAGACTCCTGCTAATTCGAAAAATAGTTTTCGGTATTTATGCCTTAAACTGATGTTTATTAAGTTAATGCCATAGTTTTCGCTCCAATTATTATCGCTGTGAATTTAAAACTTAAGAAAATAGAATGATTTGTAAAAATGGAATGCCAGATACCGGCGATTGTTATCTGTTGCGATCGATTGATTCGTGATATTTTAAAAGTTTTAAATGGTTTCGAACACTTTTAATGATTAATATAAGTAATATATTAATTTAATATAATTAAGTGCAACAAGCGTAGCTGACTGCCTGGGGGCCTTAATAAAACTTTGCTGATAAACTCTCATTAACAAATTGCTCTGGATTTTCACTTCAAGAAAGAATTCGATATTCATGTTTAAGCCTACCTTATAAGTTTATAGAATATACTACATTCTTTATGTATGTAAATAATATGAAAAAGCCTATCCATCATTCATTGTGACTTTCAGAACGAATATGTATTGTAATTCCAAGCTTGCTCGTTTATCTTTGCCGAAATGAAGTGACTGAGATTTGTATCGGATGTACATTTGTGTATTTTATGAAACAATTCGAATTTTTACTCGCAATTCCTAGTGGGGGCCTCAATATGATCTTTGGGCCCAGGGCCTCTGGTAACTTAAATCCGTCCCTGCTTGCGGTCACAATGGTACAAATCCAATTTCAATCGGACTCATTGTTTTGAAGTTGGCACAAAAGTTGCTGGAAGTTTACAATATTGTCCATCTCTAGTGCAAATTCCGGAATGTAAGCAATTTTTTGGAAGTAAAGTGTTGTAAACATTCTTGGTTAACACATATCGTAATTGCAAATAAATACAACGTAAATTAACCGAGCGGCAATCATTCATAATTGTGTCAACGATTTTCAAGCGCCAAAAACGGGCACTTTTTTCAAACAAAATAAAGTAGAAGTTCAGCTACGGAGATTAAATATCTAAATGCTCATGTATGAATGTAGAAATAGAAGAGTAGACTCAGGAAGAAGTACTTCCACTGAAAAAAACTATAGCCACTGAAGGTTGAGTTAGTTGTTGTTGAAAAAAACTCAAAAAAACCATCAACAATATGATTCTGCCCTACGTGTATTTCGCCAACAATGAAAGCGTCCTCAGGAGTAAAAGCAGAATGAGAAAGGCAAACGTGTTAGAGAGCGAGAAAAAGCAATTACGAAACGAAATCTAATCCTTATAAATTCTTGTTAAAGTCAGTGACAGAAGTCATAAGAAATTCCCTATTTTTATAAATATGTAAATTTTATAGGGTATTGACACCACTATTGGAATTGCAAATGAGCTTCATATTATCCAAGGCAACATTACGTGAAAACTCTTCCATTTGTTTCGCAACACTGTATCGTAGAAATGAATATTCTATCGCATGCAATTTATTTCATTAAAATCGATAGACTGTATTTGAAGCTATAGCTTCTCAAACTCGATGGACTTGACTATTTTTAATGACAGAGTCGTTGTGATTGCTTTGAATACCTCGGTTAACAGTCAAATATGAATTCTTAGGAAAACTCTTAACCTGATATGCATCTAAAGAGCGAACCCTAGTGATACTGGAGTCATTAATAAGTTTTTTCCGCGAGAAGATCACACACGAAGGCTTGTGAGCCTCAAAAAAACGACTAGTCGTGCGTTCCCAAACTCCCGGCGCCGAGGGCGACCGCTCAGCTTGCCCGTGTGTCCGGACGGCACTTGAAAGGTTTCGCAATTTTCTGAATGTGACAAGAAGCATCCCAAGCCCGTCCACTATGATTCAGGTCCATAACAGCTTCCGCTGGAGTATATTCCAGGAATTGGACAGCGAAGACTAATCCCGAGAACTTCTCGGGAAATCGGATTATTCGAGAAAAACCCGGGAAACGACCGTCACTTAGCAAGACTCGAATTTTGCGCTGGATACTATCGGAGAGTCTCCGCCTCATCACCTATCCCGCGAGCACCGCGCACCAAGGCTGTCAACTTCCCACTCCCATTTAAAGCCGAATGAGGAGGGATTCGGATTTCGAACGGAAGTGCGTCTCACTTCTTTACGACGACACACAATCTCGGTTATAAAAATCCACCGGGGAAGCGACCTTGGTCGTAGGCGGTGTCCGAAAGGAAGCTGGCCTGTAAAAGTATCTGGCGGCAGAAATTTTTCCTCTTGTTTTACAAAGGGAGGTCCGAAAAACGCCGGGATTTATGTCCGCTCGTAAAAAAGAAAAGGTCTCGAGACAGAGGGGTGAGGGAATTTCACGTTTTCATTAAGAAAGTTGAAGATGACCCTCTCGGATTCCTGTCGTTGAAGGTGAGAGGAGGTGCTCATTGATGCGTGGGAAATTCACTCGAAAAGTGCGTACGTACTGATGAGCTTTTCGGATCTCTGGAGGCGTATCTTTTATCGCATATGCCTCACTGTCGAACGCTACGTACGTGGTCGTAAAAGGTAGTTAGCCTTAACTTCTCGTCCTGTCTCGAACATCTGATGTTCGCTGATAAAACGAAAAAGGAAGTGCATGCTGCTATATCTGGCGCCGAGTATTCCAATCTTTGATTTTAGGTGGCGATGGTTATTACGACTGGTTGGTCATCAATGAAAAGGACCTCGTAATTTCCGTTCGTTCAGTCGTACCGAAGACGAGATCGTAAGCTTAGGGCGCAAACATAATCACTACCCGCAACTGAGCATATTTCTCTAATACACACCGTGTTCAGATGATGTAAAATATGCGCTTGTGAATCACGATATTTTATATTCCATGTTCCATATAACGAGTGACTCGATAATTGTAAATGGCGATAATTTCATATCCAATTAATTGAATGTCAAAACAGAGCTAAGAGAAAACAAATACGTTTATTTAAAATTTAACCCTTAACCACTGGCGTGCGAAATGTCACACAACCAGTAACGCGCGGTCAGGCAGACCAGAAATTTGTTAAAATTTATAAACTGACTGAATTAGAGTTTAAAGTTTTAAACATATCATCAGTTATTCACTAATTTGGATTTCAATTCAGTTTTACGTGTATAACAAGAAACATTCAATTATAAATCGTTGTTAGAAAATAGTAAAAAATTTGAAAGAATTTAAAAAAATAGCGTTTTATATCTATAACCAGAGGTTCTTTTTTCGGAGTAATGATTCATATACTTGTTGGTATATTGGATAATAAAAACTTGTTGAAAAGCATTTTATTTATTACATTTTTCATTGGAACAGCAAGTGTGACGTGAGGTCTCACACAGCGCTCATGAAATTTAATTGCAATTTTATGGAAATGTAAGAGAGATAAACGAACTGTGAAGAATGCTATATCCTACCTAAAAGTATCTTAGAAGGTAACATAAATTGCAGATTTGTTGAAAATTAAATACTTTTATTATTTTACAGTACGTTAAAGGTTAAGGGTTCAAATTCAAAGTTCAGCACATCAGTCGATATTAGTGATGAAAATTATAATTATTGATTTATTATAAAGATGATTACGTGATACCATAAATGAGATTTACGAGGAAGGGGGAAGAGTTGCATAGGGTTATCCTTTTAAAATTAGTGGAATAAATTCTGGTATCCTAAAATGCAAATAAAATAAAATGATTTAGTGAAGAAAATAATTTTTTCCTCCTTTGTTTTCGCTATTGACATTCTATAACTTCAAAAAGATTCGGATTAGTGACAAAAGGATATAAAAATAATACATACAAAAGTATTGAGAGTAGAAAAACATCCGAGTAGAGAATTTTAACGGAGATCAAGCACGCGATGAAATCTGAAAAAACAATCAATCATATAATTTAGTTTCTCACGAAGTTGAGAGGTATATCCTTGCTGGATGGATCGCTAATATCTGGAGTAAATAAATAAAAAATATAAAAGTTTAATATTATAACCGGATCTCTAACAAGATGTAAGATCATGCAAGATCCCAATACGTATTATTGAGGATTAAGGGAAGGTAAATTACAAAGCACGGAAGATCTGTGCGGCTGAAGTCCAAGGAATAACAGTGTGTATAACAGAAATGTAGAGAAAATTGGTCTTATTTGGGCATGTAAGAAGACACCATAGTTCCTTGAACAAGCAGTCGATTGAATGATGGAATGAAAGATATGGGAATCTAGGTTGAGTTACGATGAGTAGGTGATGATAGGTATTAAACCTAAAAATTATGGCGGAATAAATATTTTACTAGTAAGGTTTGGTGAGAAATAAATGCTTATATTGGCAACTCTTGATGAAGAACACGTGTATTCTAAATAATAGCAATTGAAAGACGATTTTCCGTTTTAAATTAACGCAATAGGATAACTTTCGTAAAATTATCGCAGTAAAATCATAAGCTAGAATGACTTTGCTTTCCCGCTGGCATGATTCGTAAGTAATTGCTATTGAATCGCTTCAATTCACCTTTTTTATTCATTCATAGGCTGCGATATGGAACCTATTCCACGGTGGCAACCGTATATATAATTAAACATCATTCCTAGATCATAATGAACCAAATATTACAATATATACCACAAAAGAACTACAATATATACTCAAAATAACACAATATAAACAACACAAATACAATTATGAAATCATGGTCGGAGTCAACTTATGTGAGGTGTCAACTTTGCTTTAAGTTCGAAATTCAATCCATCATAAAGAAATTTCCGTCAACAAGATTCGTGTTGTCATAAGTATTCATACAATATGTATCAGGCCCTCATCCTGAAGTTTCAGTTTTTGTATTGAATAAGTTATAATTTCACTTGCTCAAGGAACTTGGTAATTTTTAAATAAAAAAGATAAAAATTAATTAATAAACATGATAACGTTAATTAAAATGATGTAACGATTCATACATTTATTTCTCAAAGGATCGGTGACAGAAATTTGCTTTGATCAAAATCATTTTACTCGAAAATCTCTTCAGGAGGAAATTCTTCTGGAAGGAGTACCAGCATCCTAGCTTGATGGTGCTAAAACCCGCCAGAAGAAAATTTCAGCAGCAAAAATTGTCAGCTGAGATGTCACTATGCCCACTTCATACGCGAAAAGTTATACAGCGCATTGTATGAAACAGCCAAGAATGCGAGAGGATCAAAATAATCGCTCTCGAGCTTGAAAGAAAACGGTTTTGGAATGCCTTCAGGGCGGCAAAGAAGTGCCGAGCTCTTGGTTCTCGTGAGATATTCACGAGTGAGCTCTCAGCTCTTTAGATTTGAGATGTTTATTATTTACTTTTCAGCTGGATGTTCATTTTCTTTTGAGAGAGAAATTTCCTTCGGGCGCGCGAGAAACGCTGAGCAAACTTTCGCAGATTAGTGGATTAGAATGAGGCATCTGCTATCTATTCATTTCCCTGACTAAGCACTACAAGCCCACCTGTTCGAAATCTTTCATAGCCGTTGGAATGATAAACACCGCCAATAGCGGGGAAATTCTGGCATTTTTCTAATATTCATTCATGAAATATGATAATTTTTTCGCACAAACACACCGCTGTTTAGTGAGATTTTCAAGGATGGGGGAAGTCTTTGGTACACCGTATCGTTACCAATAATAGCACCATTAACATGTATTATGCATTTAAAAAAATACTAGATACTGAAACTGGATATTGTATAAGCATTGTTTCCGTTGCTTCCATTTTACGTACACATTCTTCTTCGTAAGAACTGTACAATTTTATATATTCTCTACTACCTTGTATGTGTGTTATATATACCATGTGTTATAAAACCATGTTCCTATTAATTATTTATCTGCTCAATATGCAGTAATATTGATTGCTATGGCAATTTATTAATTATCTAGTAGAATCACGAGATGAGTTGAGTGGATAATGTGAAGAGAGAAAGAAAACACAGAGCGTCTAAACGAGGAATGTCTTCGTTAAAATCCTTGATTTGAAATCTTGCTACATATGAGCATTTGATAGGAATCGCTTGAGTTAAAAGTATAAATAGCTCCGTAACAATTCTCGGCAAACAAGAAAAGTTGGCTATAAAGAGTTCTTTTCAGACTCCGCTTTTTGCTCCATGAAGAAATTCTTCTAGCTCATGAAGAGTTGGACTGTAAAATCCAATTATCTATGTAGATTTTATGGAATTTTGGTTTGTGTACTTGCGGTGTAAAATATTACGATGGTTCTGTAATCCTTAACATGCCAAAAATTTGAAATTCGCTTTAAAATTTACAGTTTCTATCCCGATATGTAAAAATTCACTTACGATGACATTCATTATATCGACTCAAAACAAACGTGGATGTGATATTATAACAGCGAAGCTGTGAATTGCAGTTGGATCAGTTAATAGGCCGATTCATACTCCACATCAGACCTGCACAACATACAGCCTGCGGGCCACATGCGGCCTGCTAGGGTTTCACATTCCTGCGCTGAATATCTCTGTTAGATACAAAAATTGTTTGTCACTGAAAATGTTGAGTACATAAGGCGGTTATCAAAAATAGGCTCTTTAAGAGACATTTACGAATATCAACCTCTCATTTAATTCCAAATCACGAAAAGATTTTTACTGAATAAATTTCGAGTAACACATGAATTATTTGTTTGTATGGTTATAATAATTATTTATAAAATTAGTCCTCACTTTCCCAAAATTCTACCGAAAGTCAGAAATAATTTCTTAACACATCCCTGCGACCTTTCTGGTGAGTTGTGCAGACCTTCTTTACTTTTTAAATGACTTCGAAAAGATGTGTTGGTGATTTTTGGATTAACCTTTTCTTGGAATATCGATACCTGCAACTACCCTAACACAGATTTTCAAGACACGTAAGTCACACCTAAATGCGAAAAGTTCGTTTTCCTAATAAACGAAACTAATATTTTACGAATATTTACTTTCTGACGAATTGCAGTATAATTATATCACGATTTATCAGCAATAAAGCAAAATATTGGAGAAATAAATTTCTAAAACGTTTAAAGTAGATTAATATCAACTTGATCGAGTCCCATCTAATAGCTTCGGAAGTCCCTCTAGTGGTTCTCGTCCCTCTGCTTGTGAAACACTGCTTTAACATACTCAAAGGACGCGAAAGAGAATCTAGTACGTGTAATCCTCGAAGATAATGAAATTCCGGGACAGTGAGAGTAGATGCAGACCGTTATAGAAAGTGCCACTTGCATGGACTTTGAAATATTCCACCACTTAGGGATTTAACCAGCCTCGCGGGGAAAACTGTAGGCCATTAGGAGACGGGAATTTTATGGGCACGAAAACGCACAGCGAGGCGCAAGCAAAATGCGACTTAGGAATGGCCTAGCGGTATCTCTTGTTTGTAAGGGTCAGAATTCCTAGAAAAGACACCGAAAAATGTTGGATAGAATGTGGGAAATAGAAAAAATGTCACGGTTTACAGCAGAAGCTTTTAGTTCAAGAAACCCATGGAGGCGCGAGATTTTTCAACGAGACAGTTTCAATGAGAATGTATCAAATAAATCTCACGCATTTTAATTCGTATTCTCCGCAAATTTATTTGAAAGGACTGGTTTCGACCAGAATGGTTCTTCTCAGTCTTACTCAGTCGAAGCCGGTCGCTTCAGATAAATTTCTGGAAAATACGAAGTACACTGTACTATTTGTGCGTGTTTAAGATGGTGTTTCACAAAGTTAGGCTAGAACATTTGGAGTGTATCCAATATTATATATTTGCGGAAACCTCAAGGTTAGTGATTGTTTATTTTAGATCCAAAAATATGAGTTTAGGTCAGCTTTGACCGCAGATAATAACTATACAACTAAAAAAGGAAAATTTCATACCTATGTGTATTGGGTGACGATATTTTACCAGAAACCGTTATTAAATAAACTCGATTCGTATTTTTAGAATTCAGAGAGCAGAATAATCAGTTTCCATTGCGAATAAAAAATTTCTCTTGGCAAGGCGCGCGAGAATACATTTTGTCAATTCCAGGGATGCCGATAGTTGGAAAGGCAAAGATCCCAGAGTTGAGAGCTCAAAAGACCCGAACGTTACCTAATTACGTTAGCGGAGAGGATGAATTCAGATTTGAAATAGTCCATTACCTAAAAATTGCTCCCGACAGGGGGCACACATTGTCACACGTCACACACACGTGTCAACACACACATTATCCTTTTCATACACTTTTTGTTTGGGGTAAAAATTTAACCAAAAACTGTCCAATCGCATCAGCATATTGAAGATAATACTCCTCAACCAAAAATTAATCTTCTCTAGCGAGATTTGGTGGAATCTCATTATAAATAAATAATAATTATAATTTTTTCTTGCGGAATTGCCTTATAGTTGTGGAAAAGTATAAGTTATATTTATTATTTCACTCCTCTACCTTTCATATCGTCTTCAATTAAATGAAGTTCAGTTCCTTTTATTCATACTTTTATTGTAGATTTGGATTTATATCCCGCGAGCTGCCAGTGGTGCATGGCAGGGGATGTATTAACATCTGACGTAATAATGATGACGATGATAATTATAATATAATAAAAAATCTGTTCTATATATATGTATATAATAATAATAAAATGATATAAATCTGTTCTGTTGATTACACGGTACATGGAAAATTCCTCAGTATGCCTATAGCTTAAAATAAAAACAATAATAACATGCAGCGATAAAATTAACGAAAAGAAGTAAAATAGTTTGAATCCCTTTGGTGAACTACATCAGGGAAAGGTGAATGTTTCCAGTACTGTGACCGAGAAGTGAAAAATTCAAATAATACTAATAATCTACTTTATTGGCTTCTCTGATGCTAAGGGCCGGTATTATAATGTATACTTATAGTGGACTTTAAGTGAAATCTTCATCTTAACTCTAACAAACCGTATTATAATCGATACTTAAGTCCTATCTGGTACTTAAAGTGATGTTTAACTTAAGTACCAGATTGAGTGAGCTTTAAATGATAAAGTGATGTTTAACCGCAATGCATCACGGATGTAAACAAACAATATGGTGGACTAATGTCGGGCAAACTTCTCGCCTCAGTTGGTTTGTTGTCAGAAATAGACTTCGTTCTGCGGAATTTCTACGAAAAATTCATTTGAATATTTAAAATAAAGTGGTATGTTTCCTATACATAGATATTTCTCGTTGCATTGGCTTTTTCCTCTTCATAAATCATCACATTCACGTTGGGTGTTGTGAAGTTTATTTGTAAGTTGTAAGATATTTTATAAATGTGATAAGTACTTACGCTTTGGCAGTGAAATAAGTTATTTAGTATAAAGCTGCATATTAATGACATGCATTAAATCACAACAAAGACACAAGTGCTTCGATAGAGGTGAATTAACGAAAGACTGCATGTACGTTTACGTAGCCACTAAGTGTGGAATGTAATTGAGCTTATCTTTTCTTTAAGTTATCTGTGTATCAGACTCCACGTTATAATTATTGCACGATTATTTAATATTTTGTTTGCGGTTGGACGTGAAAAATGCTGTTCAAGTCGGAACCGGTAAGGAACGACAAATGTTGTGAAAATTATAAGCGTTCTCATTGACCGAAGCAGTAATATTTTGATATGCTTGAAATTATTCATAAGTTGAGCTAAGTTGGAAGAAAGGGAAATATTTCATAATGAAATAAAGCATAACTTCAGTATAAGTTAAAATCTTACATATTTACTTATGAAATTTTGCTAACGTGCAAAGGTAATTATTACAGAAAGTACTGACGGATGACATGAAGGTAGTGAGTTTTTTTGAAGATGTTGAGGATGAAGAAGAGGAATTAAAGTTAAAATTTATTTTAGATAACCGTATTAATAAGCAACTAAGAAATATTCTCATTTTAACAAACATGATATTGACGGCAATTCACTTTCACGCGACTGGCTCCATGCTCAACGCAGTGGTGTTCACAAAGCGACTTCCACTAGAGTCATTAAAAATATTACCCTTGCAATGACGGGATTAAAATCCCTTTATGTGAAAACACCATCTTTAATCATAGAACTGAGTGATGCTCACGAAAAATTTTATGAATTGGCTCATTTCTAAAGTCTTTAGATGCATAGACTGTACCCACGTGAAAATAATATCACAAGGTATCAGCTCTTCAGTCAAATTTGCTACACAATGTAATTAAGTTATGGATGGGCGTCTTAATGCAAACCTTAATTGTGAAAATACTGTCGGTTTTCTTCTCCTTTGACCGCTTCACTGCGGCGCGTGCACGTTCGCGCTTGAACACACTCACTATCGGGCTCGATTCACGTCTCAATCACAAATTTTAAGGGTCACCACTTAGGTAAAGATGAGTTGGTTGGGGTTAATGAACCTCTTTATTTACCAATATATACAATTTTGGTGATCGCAATGAGCATTGCGGCAGAGATATACACTTCACAGGGCAAGCGTCGACGAGAGACTGTCTCTCACCACATTCCGTTCACCCAGAGAAAAAGTCATAATCCAAATCAATGAGGAACACTACAATGTAAGTGATTACAAATGCCTACAAAGTAATCGTAAGCTGCGCCTAATGACCTGCGAGATTCTGATGACGGCGCGTCCGCGCGATCGGATCACTTGTGTGCAATCCGCGTACATTTAAACCAATTAACCCAAGACATTTTTCGTAAACAGGGTTTTTAATATTTAAATTCATAGCACCAACCACTGTTCTCATTAAATTTTGGCGTTTAATCGCCAATTTTCGTTACCAATTTGATTGAGTAATACTTGGCTCGAAGTTTATTCCAAGACCTCCAAGTACTTACCTGAGCATTAAATCTTGTGCTAATAGATTTCCATCATATACACGACAGGCATTTACAAGCACTTTCTCATTAACATAAATATCAGCAAGAGCAATCCAACTAAACATACCTTCTGCTTCCAAGTGATTGCATCGTTTTTTTTTTATTCTCTAGAATGCTTTTATTTTCCTCTATCAAATTTAATAGGGTCAACTGCTCATCAGTTGTAAATTACAACTTATTTTACTATGCATATCAGCTCAAAAAATATATTTTAGGTCTTTTTAAAAGCTATCAAACCTTAAAAATAAACGGGCTACGCGGTTTTACAGTATTACGATGCGATGTTTTTCAAACTAACCTCACGGCGCTCACGGCAACGGGTATGAAAATTATTGTCATTCAAAGCATCTAATATTTAAAGTGGTATCTAAGTAAACAGGACTCTAAAAAGTTTTATAATACACTCCTTATACTTAAACACCACTTTAGCTTAAAGTCCACTTTAGTTGAGAGGCAGATTTGAGAATACATTATAATACCGGGCCTAAGTGTAACTGTCTGTTTTAGCGATTAGTTCATTGTAAAGTATAATTGATATGATTTAACTTCACTGGTGGAACGCCATAGATAAGAAATAGGAAACTACAAAGTTTTTCATTTCTTATCCTTCCTTGTAAAGCTTTGTTGGTGCCCTCGGAGATCAGTTAAGGAACATAGGAACGAATTAGAAAATTTTCCTTAGATACAATGGGAAATCGGGTTTTGAAATACGAACGTTTTGTAAAGAATTCATTTACTAAATCGAGGGACCACTGTGGTTGTTACTCTTTCCTGAAAAATGTCCACTATTGATGCATGCATGATGAATAAATGGTAGTAAATCTAAATTCGTCGATCTATGTTTATTTTAGTTAAAATATTATACCTGCATATCAAACCGCACATGTTCAGAATTCCGAACCGGATAAGATACAAACGTATTCTGTTGTTGGGAGATTATTGTGGTCATTTATACAGGCTTCATAGGTGATATAGGTACACGAGCAACAAAATTACAACAAGGCGCATGGTCATCATGACGAAAACGGATGTATCGTAAAGATAAATAAGATGTCAGGAGGCACAAAGTCAACAAATTTATCCTCGAGTAGCATCCGTGAGAAGTGAATGAAGTAAATGAGGATGATGTATTTTGCATGACTTGAAGGTTGGGGGTCTTCGGTGATTCATGAATGAACACAGTTCTCATGTTTGGCAAAACTCAACTCCTTCCATTTTGGTGACATAATAAGGCAATCATTTGATGATACGCTGTCTACAACCGGAATCGAGATCTCCATTGGAAAGTAAAGATATTTACCATTGAGGAGGCGTAGTTTACACTATGTCTGTTTACGAAACTGAATATTTGTTCAAAATCCTTTATCTTCATAATGTGAATTTTCCCTAGAGATACATTTATACCTCGGATAACGAGTGACCTTTTTAATAAGTTCCGGACAAATGAAGATTTTTTTCCGCATATCTTCGCGTTCGCCTTGGAGTATTTTGGTGGATGCTCTCATGCATGCAAAAAGACAAAAACCAAATGGAACAAATCGGATCCTGCCCATTCTCCCTTAGGGGCAATTCTCAAATAATGTCACACTGAGGAGGATCTGGAAATATGTAACACCCTGTGACATTAGAGAAGGTGTATGGAATTCGTGTCACAGATAGGTAAAATTTCGCTAAAGAATCTTGATTATCTATATTGGAGGACTGCCAATTGAAATTCAACTTCATAGGAATATGATTTTGTTTCATTCTTTCTATGTGGGGAGACTCAAAGATTGTTGTTAGCAAATAGATATATATTCATACTACAAACGTTATACCAGCGATTCCCGTTTTAACTTTGATACGTAACCCTGCAATCCTTGAAAGAAAATTTGTGGAAATTACATAGTTATTTTGTTCAAAAGGTGAGCATTAAAGCTTCAGGGGACCTTGTGACCTACGGAACACTACGTGAAACTCTAGGACAGAAGGGGGGAGAAGGGTTCAGTAATCCCATTAATCCTGTGACATTATTTTCGCGAACGATACGCGAAAGTAATCGATCAGGGAAACAGAGTCATGGTGCATGCACCCCCTGCCACACGCCGAAAGGTGGCTTGCAGGGTACTTACATACTCGTAGATATAGACATATTTAAGGATGGCCCCTCACAAGTGAAAGAGTATGGTAATTTGTGTCGTTTCCACCTCTATTTGACGGTTTGGGTCTCTATGGGGAATAGGGGAACTACATTTTGTGTTACGAAGAAGATTACGGAACAAAAAATTCTTTAATGGAAGAGTCACCATTACTTACTTCTTGAGGGCTTCTAAAGCGCGAATGAATTAACTGCATCTGCGTTTCTAGTTCTAATTCTAATCTGAATTCGAGAAAGTGCAACGCAAGGCGATACGATTTGTTAAAAAGTTCTGCGACAGAAAAGCAAGCGTTACGCAAATGCTCTCAGTCGCAGATTGGGAATCCTTGAAAGAAAGGAGATTAGAAGCTAGGCAGCAATTGGTTACTAAAATCAGAGAAAGTACATTTGCAGATGGCGTGAATAGTATTACGCGACCCCCCTTACTAAAATAATTGCAGTTTATAACAATATAAACTGTGGAAAAGACGATGTACGTTTGCAATTATTTTAGACGGCGTTCCACAATATTAGGCAAGAACTTGAGTTAATCTATTGCTACTTTGGCCGATCCGACAATGAGCGTAAAATAGGAGAAATAGATGCGAGGACAAGTCGTTTTAGGGACTCATTCTTTCCGCGAACGGTACGCGATAACAATAAACTAAAGAGGCAACGCTTGGTGTTTAATCCCCCTGCCACACGCCGAAAGGTGGCTTGTAGGGTATTTATGTAGATGTTGATGCATGTAAAATATTTCTAACTACAATTGTGGCAGGGGACGTATTATTTTAATATACTTCCATCACTCAACCTCGAAGATGAGAAACCCGAAAATTTGTGGTTAGCATTTTGCAACTTTTGTCTGGCAGGAAGAAGTCTTTCGATCCTTCCTACTCTTAGAGCGATATTCCCGAAAAAATATCGCCTTTCTAACCGCAGGTTCCTCATCGACGTTTTTGAGGCTCCCTTGGAAACAGGCCTTCCAAGAGATACAACGCTAATAAATTTCGGTTAGTGGTAATCTACTGGAGTCTCGGATGTTGAGTAAACAGGCCGAACATCCTACAAACCTCAAAATTATGGAGAAAAAGTGAATGAATCGGAATTCCGAAACGGTCCGAAGTGGGCTGGTTGAGTGGGGCAGAAATGATTAGAGTGAATGAGATTTGGAAGCCGTATCTCAAGAGTCCGAAAAAATATGGGTGCGGCGGTTAGGCTCCTGGCTCGATTCCAGAGGTGAAAAGTTGTTGAGCATGACATCATACATGCATACACACCCACGCATTTATACCATCGAGCCCGGCAACGGACTTCTATAACGAATCTTTGGTGAGGACTCCCATTCAAATTTTTATGGCTATGCATGACGTATATTTAAGAACTACTTCGACAAGATCCTCATCTCCTTATACTAGGTTACTAGGCTAGCGTTAAAAAATAAGGGAAAGGTAAGGCTATTAAAAAAGGCATAACCTGAAGACCAATGGTGAAAGATTTTTTTCCCCTTGTTTCGTTTCATGTAAGATGCTCGCGACCCCGCAACCGCGAACCGCATGCGACCCTTTAGTGACCCCCGTCTGGTGTGCAGCGGCACAATTGTGTTCCGTGAATAAGCTCGGCGGTGCGCGCGGTGTGCCGCGTAATATTCGAGGACAATGCATGCCTCGAATTTTGCATGGTATAGTATAAATTGACACATGTAGATTACAAATAATTACGTATTTGCAAAACAATACAATTACATTTTGCGAATTGTTTTATCGTTTGATAAGAGCTTCAAAAAGGGCAAAAGATCTAATTCTTTACTTCGATTTTAATTTTTTTCAATTTGCATTAAACTGGACTAACAAAGGAGTGATTTAGTTCTGTGATGTTTGAATAAATATGTAAATGTGCCGTGGAAACCTAAGGTTGGAAAACACAGATTTTAACCAATTCTGTGTATTATTTTTCCTGAAACTTTCATACCATTTTCCAGGAATGACGAGCATTTTGTCGGAAGAATGCTATATTGAATGGTACTTGGTCTGAAATCATAGCATGTGATTCTGGCATTATCTATTCTATAGCGTCGACGATAGTTCTGAAATATTGCTATTAGTAGTAGTATAGTAGTAGTCCATCAGGAATCGAACCCAGGACCGCTTTCGGCAAAGACGAACGCCTGGCCCACATGGCTATCGGGAGCAACAATATTGTTATTGAAAATATTAATAGTTAATGAACTTTATTAATTAACGTAACCCGCGTTTATTTTCTTTGGTACTAAAATTTTGTAAGTGGAGCACAAGTCGGAGTTTCGCGTGCCAAAAACTGGTCTCGAGTGCCACTTAGGCCGTGCGTGCCGTGGGTTTGCCACCCACTTCTAAGCTAACCTTTGGCTAACTAAAGCGGGAAAAAGAAAATGCCATTGGAATCTTCGTAAAAAGTAAGCCTGTACTCACTTTATGCATCACTGTAATAAAGGTAACCATTTTTGATGAATTATAATTAATTTACATGCATCGTCTGCGACTCTCGACCTCCGATGGGGGAAAGAATCGACACTCAGGTTTAAACTGTTCTCTCTGTAAAAATCGGTATTGCTATATCGGTATTCAGTAGTTTTCGCAGGTTTTTCATATCCGCTCTCTTGTGAAAGTTTTCCCGTATTGATATACTTTACATAAGGTGTATATATGAACCTTATATAAAGAGACCTGGTTAAAAATTCGGTTTTGGGTTATCAAAAGTGATTCTGAGGTATTCATAGAAGTGATTTGGGATGTTAGCTATCGGTCTCGTGAATAATCACTCTAATATTCTACGATCAATGTGAGTAATATGTAAAGTTTTTCCCGAAACTTTAGGAATACATTTGACGAAATATTTATCTACAGAAAATTTTCATCATCTAAGTACCAGATCCAGGTAGCATACTGATTTTTAGAGCTAGCATTCTGCTCACTTGGTGATATCCATAGGAAAGATAATGTTCAACATTTATTAATCTATTTGAAAAACGGATATCTTTCCCGCGATACCCTAAAACTTAACTCCATGGAATTAATACTCATAGAAAGCCAACGCTTCAAATAGAAACCATGTCTGAAGCCCAAATTTGTGTATTTTTTCGTACCTCATTGAAGTTTTTATGAAAGGATATTTTATTTTAATACGCCAAAACAGGGTACGTCTGACCCCCATATCCCACCCAAGAAGAATTTTTACTTTTTAAACATTATTTATGTATGAATAGAGTCATAAGCCCCAACATTTTCCAATTATTTACACTTTATTATCATGATATAGCTTGTAAACAGCTGTGCCGAATGGTGGTTCTTAAGGAAGCCTATTGTTTCCGAAATGTCTCGATTTTTGCGGTTCAACGTTACGTAGGCACTTAAAATTTCTTGATAATTTATTCTTATCTGCAAATATTTATTCATCGATTGTGACTAAGTATAAGCTAAATTTTTCTAGGAATTTTGTTCTTCCATAGGGTTTCGCCATAAAAATCTGATTACGCTTAGCCTACAGTTAAAGGTTCTTTCTAAATGTGGCTTCAAACAGAGAATAGCGAATATTATTACACGTGACGCAACACTCTTGTTGGCTATGTACACCATTAAATAGGAAGCTCAGAGAGTAATTGCAGACTAGTGGTGGGTACTAATTTGACGTATGGCAAAATTTGTCTCCAATCCTTCGCAAACTGGATGGGATCAGGGGCGTAACCAGAATTTTCGCTTGGGGACTGGTTGAATATTTCCTATTTAATGTGAACTTATTGATTATCATCATAAGAGAGTATTGCCCGTAATTAATATTTTAACCGTCCAAATATCTATTACTGATACCCTTGAGAATTTGGTTCTTTTTATATACCAGTAGAAACTTAAAACCAGTAGGAACTGGGGGGAGGGGGCCCAAGCCCGGCAGCCCCCCTTATGGGTACGCACTTGCATGGAATATTAAAGTAACAACACAAATAATATACATTCTTTATAAGCCAAAAAGGTATCTCTGAACCAGCGCATGTGAGCATTAAATGAATGTTAGGAGAAGCGTGAGAAAGTGTCCAATGAGACCCTCTTGAAATTACGCTTAAGCAAAAAACCATACCCAGAGAATGATTCGAACCCGGGACCTCAGCGTTGCTCGACTGGCAGTCTAGCGACTAGTAGACACCTATTCTGCCAACAGCTCGCCGTTGGTAAAAGAATTGTGAAGTAGAAAAGTACTTTGAAAATTATAGTTAAATTTCATTCTCATTTATGAAATGATGCCGCTATCTTGTTCGCATAAGAATGATGTATATCTGTAAATTTTCCTTTAGCATAAGCTACACAGGAAGCACAATGAAATCACTTTGTGAAATACAAACCCTCCACGCAGCAACTAGCTACTACTTTCAATATTAAAATGAGTACATATCGTATATCTCTTCAAAAAGCAGCGCATGTGAGGATTAAATAAATGCTAGGAGAAGCGTGAGAAACTGTGCATAATCCCACTTCCGCATTACAATTATGGTCACATCTTTATTGTCATATAATTCTAGGGAAATAGTATTATTCTCAGTATTAATTCTTTGAAAGCTGGAGAAATGACAACATCACTAAGAGTTTTTATTAGCGCGACATAGAGACTAATGAATTTCGTATCGTTTTCTTGTATTTGTAAAGAAATAATAGTGTTAATAAAGCGCAAAGAAGAGAAATACTTTGCAGTTATGGAAAACCTAGTTCTATTTAGGAAAAGTAAGCCACTGCTGGGAAACGCCGGCAAGAAGAGGTGTGAAAAATCTACGCAACTTACCGCAAATTTGAAAAGTAAACGCAGAAACAATAGAACACTTTCATATTGTTGGTAAAAATAAAAAAGGTGTATTTAAAATAAATAATGAAAAGGAAAACAACTGGATAAAGTGAAAGAGGAAAAAATGCTGGGAAAATGAAATGAAGACAGAGAGATACGATCTTTCGCTATGCAATGTTTAAAATCTCATAGTTATAGATCTCATTATTTAAATATGTAGCTCGAATTCAGATTTTTAAAATAATTGTTTTAAATTTTTCGCAGAATTCCTGACTGGAATCAAAATCCCTACCGGACATCCCCAGATTTTTCTGAAAAGAGGACAAGTGCAGGAATAACTTGACGGCTTGTTACCCTAGATCTACTCGAAAATGAACGTAGGAATTAGACGACAAGAATATCAACTTAAATACTTTATCTGAAATGGTGCAAGAATAGAAGTTCCTTTGGTTTTTACAACCTCTGCCCTACGCCTATTGGCACTAAGCAGTAAATTTTGATGCAGATGTCAAGACACAAGGATATATCTCCCATAATACCTTTCCTCGAATATTCTGTACATAGTGTTATCACAACCAGTATGAGGATTAAAGGACCAAAAAATATCTTTAATTCTTGACTCCACAAACCATTGTTATGGTTCTCGGAATCCTGCTTCGATTAACTCTGAACTCTTTTCATAGTTGCTACTGACTGATGTTCTCTTACATCTTAAGATATATTTCTATGAACTCCCTCATTTGATTCATATCGATTAATAGTGGTAGGATACCTGGATATTAATTAATAACACGATATTCTAAAATCCTCACAACCAAACCGAGACGAATTCCTTTTTTTAGTCTTCGGTCTAGTTTTTTAGTCTTCGGTTTTTAGTCTGATAGGTCGAAAACGGGACGATTTCCTTCAGTAAAACGGAAGATATCTGGACATGTTTTTCGCACAATTTTGAACGAATTTTTAATTATATCCTTAATAAAATATTATAATTCTTATATACACACGTAATTACAAATATAGAATTGTTTGGAAGAACGTGGGTCAATTTCATATGGTCATTCTACCTTAACCAGAGACAAAGGACTCCACTTCCAAATGGGCACAGAAAATTAAGAGTTCAATACGTTTTGAACGGGAGAAAGCTTCATTCGGTGGCAAACGTTTATAGTAATAATAACAATAACATTTCTTTATCGAAAAGCGAGATTATGACTTCTTATTCCCTTCTAACTCCTTTCTCAGTACTATCTCAGTATTCCATCGCTTTATTAAAAAAACAGCGACATACATATAAATATGCGACTAAATAATTATAAATATATAAATTACTTAT
>KZ308446.1:332782-367181 GCA_000376725.2 Ladona fulva
CACTGCGGTGATTTACTACTATATAAATATTTAAAACTAAAATTCATTTACATTTTGAATCTACTTATGTACCCAACAAGCAGCGTTTTAGCACATGGTAGAAAAAATACGTTTAATTAAAAATCGCAATTAGTAGGGAAGGCTTCCAAACGCGAAAAAGTATGAAAATGGAAAATACAGCCTCTGGAGTAACTTGATGGAATTCTTTCATATGTTTCAAATGAAAAATTCTGATGTTAATTCCACAAAAATTTGAATACTCGAACAGCTTCGTCACCGTGCGTCATCATCAGATACAATAAATATTAAAATGTTAATAATGTTTGATCTCGCCTGGCTACGAAATTGCTGGTGTATTTAAGTTTACGTCGAATTTACTAAAACTCGAATTAACGAATTCCTCATTTCAACAACGGGAAGGAGTACCTTTACGAAACTGGCAGGAAGGTAAGCTCGAAAACGCGACTGTCCCGGAGGAAACGGGACGTTAGATCAGCGTTGTCATAAAAGAAAATGGCTACCAAGTCTGCATCATCAACAATGAGTGGATAACTTCCCCCGCCCATCATTTTTCTTCCGCTTTGAGTGTTAACACTGGTTGTAGTCGTAACTAGTAATTGAATTATTATTAATATCACTTCAATTTTTAACGTAAAATGATGCCATCACGTTTTAATAACATTTTCAAATCTAAAATCAATGGTTTCTGGCGTTCTTTGGTGGTATTTCTTCATTTTGTCAGAGAAATGAACTTTCACCTCGTAAATTCCAAGTGTAAAATTTATTTACGACCCGGGTTTCAGGTCAGGCACCTAATGATGTTGATAATGTTGCACCGCAACGATCGTAAATAAATCTTACAAGTGGAATTTACAAAGTGAAGAATTATTTCTTTGATATTTTTACATCCGTCGTGATTCATCTTTAATTTCTGGGGCTGCTCTTTGTCTCTTGCTGTTGTTATGACTAAATTCACCGTAAATTAACGAATTCGATGTGCGTGAACTAATGAACAAATAAATAAATTTTAGTGAGCCAATGAACAGAGAAACATAAATAATCCGGGTACCATCTCATAAGAAATTGAGGAAAATTTCGGACCGAGCATTAGGTTAGAAGATAAGGTATGCACGGTTTATCTGCCATAGAGTGATTTAAAAGTCCGCAGTGGTAGTGTTTTGGACGGCTACCATGAATTAGGTCGGCGAGTGAAAGTGTTCTCCGGGTCACTTCGGAAGTCTGGAAGCCTCTGCAAGACTTTCCTCCGTCGATACCAGTTTTTTAACAAACCGTCTAAAAGGCACACAATGCTAAACGCATCGAAATCTCTCCGCCCAACTAGTCCGACTCATTATTCTTCGCTTTCCCACGTTTCACCCTAACCGTCTGCGGGCTGGAGTCTCCCTGCCCTCACCCCACCCGCCTCCGCGAAACAGGGACCTCCCAAGACTCCCTCCATGGACCACACACAGCCCCAGTCTCAGACGAATAGACACACACATACACCTTGACCTTAATTTAACTTCGCGATTCTCCCTCTGCGGTTTTTCCGATACTACGAAACAAAACTGTTTCCATGCGCCCACTAGAAAGTTTTTCCGAGACGGCCGAAGACGGCCTTTGTAAAAAATGGACGTTCTTTCATTCTTTGATTTCTTTGTTACGCACGAGTTTCGATTCTCAGCGAAGGCGACGCCGAAGATTGGTGTCGCTCGGGCTAGATTATAGTTCTCAAGGATAGAGACGTCAGCTTGAGCAAATTGCGGATAGCTTTGAAAATTTGTCGAATCATCCAAGATTGAGAAAGTCCGTGTCTGATGTGGTAGACGGAGAATAGGCTTTTGAGAAATAGAACAGAATGCGAGTGAAGTCCAGGTATTGTTGTTATACTTTCCAGTTGAAGTTATTTTGAGATTTTGCCAAATTTTCAGCGTAGACAACTTTAAGATACGATAACAAAATGGCAACCAAGGCACGACCTATTATTTCACAGCCTAACTATGATATCTTGGTTTACTGGTATTTGTCGTGAAATTTTATCTTTCCTCCAGATATACCGAAAAACATTTTTCAAACATCCCGGTTATTTTGAAGATCACCAATAAAACTATGCTCAGTTTAGTTCAGTTTCACTCAGGGGAGGATTTAAGTTATCAGTGGCCCCGGGCGCAAAGATCAGATTGATCAGATTCTAGGAATAATGAGTAAAACTTCGAACTTTTCCATAAAATATATCAGGAGTATTAGTATACGTAAATTTTCTTTTTTGTCCAAAGTCGTGTTTTATTAGAATTGTTATTATTAGAAATGGTTTGTCTACGTAAGAAAATGTTTCAATTATAATATCAAGGGTCATTTTTCGGGTGTAATGTCTCAAAAAGAAAGGAAGAATTTTTTGCCATCCGTCATCGAGAATATCCCTGACATACCCAATTATAACGTACGATATTTGGATGGAACTGCAAGAAATAAAGGATGATCAGACCCCCATTAAGAATATTTTAAATCCAAAAGCCACCATTTATAAAAAAATTCACAGAGTAAGGCGCGCTTTTGTAGAAATTCAACATTTTTCGGATAAACAGGAAAAAGGAGTCGTACTTCTTCCGTGCTATTTATAAACAATATCTGTATTTTCCTGATGAACCGCTAGAGAAGAACTTCAGCAAATTTTATGAAGGAAGAAAAAACACTTCGCGTTCCGCAAGGAAAACAGTTTCGATAAAAAGTTTGACCAAACCGCATAACTATATCTCGATAGCAACAAGGAAGGAAGATTATGGTTTCGTCCATTACAGATGCCGGCAACAACATTTCTGCCTTCACTGCGGTGATTCGGAACTTATAAATAACACTTTCACGTTACTTCCCCCATTTAGGCTACAACAATATGTACATACTAGTGAAAAACTACAGTATTAATAAAATATACGGACGCGATTCGTTACAGGTCCCTAACATTGACTCCTACATATGTGGATAAATACTTGAAGAAACTATTAACTGGTCAAATTTCTTCCTCTCTTGCTTTCTTGTGATTTTTATTAACGTCTATCTTTGCTGCTTGAGCTTCTAAACGAGCAATTTTAATATATATTTCGAATCTTGAGCTTCAGTTTCACTTTTAATCAGTAAACAAGCAAGTAAAGGAGGTTGGCTATTGCGGAAATAACGAGAAGTTCAATTATTTTGAATATAAAAAATGTTAACGTTATCTCTCTGTAATTAATAACCGAATTATCATGCATAAATAATGTTAGTGTTTCAAACGCCATGAGTTAGATGAAAGAGGAGACTTTAAGTCTAAAGCTCGCCCAAATACAGAAGATTTATTGTTATTATTAATATTACTTCTAATACTGATATTCAGAATTTACTTTTGATTATAATTTCCGGTGCGTTTATTCTGATTATTACTCGTATGATTGTTCTCATTATTATGACTTTAAATCACTTTGATTATTGTGATTTAATTAATTGTTATTATTGCCAATTATAATATTATGGTGAACTGTTTGATAAATCCGAGAACCCCCTGATGAGCCAGGATAAGCTCAGGGGGACTCAAATGTTTTCTGTTTCTATACTTGAACCTTTTTAACATGCAATTGCATCACACTGTTTTCTTTATAACCCAAATAAGGGATTTTTCTGTATTGTAATCATTATTTCAATTTTTGACTTCTACTATTATACCTTTTTACTCACTACTTTCTTTTGTATCCTAATTAAGGGACATCTCTTCTATTGTATCATATTGCATTATATTATTATTATTATATCTTTTTATTTATACTTCTCAGAGCCGCCAGTGGCTTGTGGCAAGGGATACATTTTCCTTAAATTCTATCGAAAATTCTTGATTTTTTATGAAGAGCAAATAAAATAAAATATTGAGTAACATAAGTTCCTACTAACGACATATTCGGGAAGAGAAATGTTTTACGAAAATTTTTTACACGTTTTCCAGAATCGGCCAACAAATTTTTTGGACGATGCCCACGAATGTCCTCTCGGAAAATTCAGAAATTACCTAAAAGAAATGGTAGCTGTAAATCTTGAAAGAACGCCATTTTATAAAGTGGTAGTATTTTGATGTAGCTTTCGAGGGATTGAGTAAATTCCTTCAAATAGCGTTCCGGCAACTAGATACGACATGACGAATCATGATTTCGTTAGTAAAGGCATCAGTTTATCAAAAAACTGCTTGGCCCAAAATATTGTGGCGTGGATGCTGAAATTTTCAAGGATAAATATTGTGTCACGACTTAAAAATCATCCTGGTTGAGACTAATTCGTTCGCTCCGCAACGACTGACATTTCCCATTTTCCTAACGTCTGGCATTCTTGTTCCCCCAGATTACAAGAATGCCGCTTTCCCCTCCCAATCCGCTAGCTTCATAGACCTACCGAAATGGAACCATGGCGCGTGTATGGCTATAATGTGGAAATTGAGGTTTTATTTCCTTGCTAAAACAAAATAATCGGTTGCGTTAGCGGCCAACCCTGCGCCCCCATCCCAAGGACGATGGGTCCTTTCGTAAGCAAATTTTATTTCCTGACTTTTATCAATGGAAGAGAAACCCGAGGTCGTCCCACAACACCGCTGGTAACAACTTATCAGATCTATATTTTCGTGCGGAGAAACAGGATTTTTGAATATTTTATTGACGATTTAATAACGCGGATTCCTTTGATATTCTCCGTTCGTCTGGAAAGTCAACGGTAGGATCCTCATCTCGTCAACCACTGTTCACCAACTGGTGTACCGCATCACCCTGTTGTATCTTGAGTATGCTCTTGGTGTAAGTATTCGAGGGTAAGATACACTCTCAGATCAAATTAGGCATACATAAACTCAGGGGAGTAGCCAGGATTTGCACATGAGGAATTTAGAGCCATGGAGTAAACAGTGCCTACAATCCAGGTACTCAAATACTTCCGCCCGAAATCTAATGAAAAAAGAAACTGATTTATTTCAACGTGAAAAATCTGCGAATCTCCAGCGGTGTTTATATATGGCGTTACTGCGAGATGCTATCCTCTCGCTTACTTTCGTTTATTGTTGGCTCTTCTCTTCCCTGTTGGGGGGTTGAACCCCCAAAACCACCCCATTGGCTACACCTCTGCTTAAAATTAATTTTGTCGCATAAGTTGCATGCGCTTGGCGCTTGCTTCGTCTAAGTATGCTCTTGGTATGACGCGTGACAGCATTAAGTACAGCAGTAGTTGTTTTTTAAAGTGCCTTGACAGCTCAAGTCATTTCGCACATGAAACCCATCCGGGAATCGAACACTGAACCTCTTTCACCAAAGTAGAACGCGTTACCCACATGCCTATCTGGAGGCCGCAATGAGTACTTTTTGCTTTTTAATTGATATTGTTATATGTGCTTAATTTTCCAAGATATATCATTGTTCCATTTGATTTAGTCGTGGATGTATCAACAATTTCCATTCGATTCGTAATGTTTTTTTTTCATCGTTTTTTTCTGAAGGTATGGGTTATGGTGCCGCCTACTCCAAGTTAATGTGTAAGTGTGCCGCGGAGAAAAATGGTTGCCTAAAGCCCTTGGAAAGGAATGCCTATGTAAGTACCCATCTATCCACCTTTCGGCGTGTGGCAGGGGGTGCATGCACCATGACCCTATTTCCTTAATCGATTAATTTCGCGTATCTTTCGCGGAAAAAATTAACTCTTTAATAGATTCATTCTGGCTTCTATTTCCCTGATCTTTCTCGCAGTATCAGAACGGCCTATGTAACACGGTGGACGCATTCCTTCGGCTACATTATCTCTGAACGTGCTTTCTCTAAATTAATCCAGTGAATTAATCCTTCGTTTAAATGTTCTAAAGATTCCCATCCTGCGTCCCGAAGCATCTGTGTAACATTGATTTACCGTAGCAATTCTTCATAGAACGTACCTCCTGCACCTTTTATAATTCCCGAATAAAAAGCTCGCGGACAGAGTACCATAGACTACACGCATACTCAATATGAATAAGTAACGCAATATAACATCGCTCGCGAACCTTTTCTTCGCTCCGAGGAATGAGGCTTACTTACGTCTAAATAGGCAAGATGAGGTAGTTTGCCCTTGCTTTCCTCACAGAGCCAACTTTCGTGGAGCGTATCCATGTACGTTCAGCACAATGACCCAAGAATAACACTTTCCTTAGCAAGGGAAGGAAAGGAAACTGAACTTTGCACTCATAGGCGTGCAGCTTGGAACAAACCCAAGGAATAAACAGGCGTGAAAATGACTGTCGAGACCGGAAATTGAACAACAAATTATTTCTTTTATATTCTTGAAGGTGCCAAGAGCTTTCTGAGGGATCTGTCAGAAAAACTGAGGTGGAACCAAACCGATGATGCACTTGATTCAAATGAAGTTCAGATATACTAAAATATTTTTATTCTGTCTTGATACTGACCTTTTTTGGAACCTTAATGTTTGTATTTCATAATGCTCCTTTTCCGATTATTTTTTATGAAAATTTATTTCTGGTTGTTATATCTACGAAATAAAGTATCTGTGCCTTTTTGTTTGCTTTTCAGATCTGATTCAACCTGCCTTTTTCTTAAAACTTTCAGTAGGCTTCTCAAGTTTTTCACACTCCCCTTCTTGTGAGTGTATTTCTGCTGTGGCGTATTTATCATAAGTATGTACAAACTTCGGAATAAAAGAAACTGAATTTTTCCACACGGGTTATAATTTTGCTACCGGTTTCGTAATCGTACAAACAGCGTGCCTGAAGATGTAGCAAAATTATAATCTCTGTGGAAAAATTCAAAGTTTCTTTTATTCTGCAATATCTTCCCACGAAGTCACGCCTTCAGATATAATGCAAATTTCGGTTTTTAAACCGTCCTTTTTTAAATTTCATATGACGAAGGGTTAGATTTAAGAAGAGACTTGATAGTCTCAATCTCGCACGAATAAAGTCGCATTATTATTGTATTATTATCATAAACCCACATGGAATCTGAAAAAGTCTTGGAAATTGTATCATAATCGGAAAAATAAATCAATTCAATTTTAAATCAGAAATTCGATAATGCTTCAAAAATCATACAAATCTCAACCTCGAGAATTTTGGCGAAATCAACAGTTTTATCCTTTTTGAAACGTCTGTATATCTGAATTCCTCCAGTTAATTTCTGGCTTGAAATTGAGTTTTTCTGATTTATCATGAAATTATCCTGATGAATTTTTGCTCACACTTATTTTAACATAATTTATACTTTATTTATCGCTCATTTATTTATTCCACTACACACTACGTTTTCGAAAACTGACGCTCAAACTTAAACTTCCAGCATCGGTAATTTCCTCCCTGTTAGTTTACAACTGGTTTTAAATCATTGTGATACTACAAGTCATTCCAACGAATAAATAAGTGTCCTACAAATGTGTCGCTTTCTCTATCGAACGTGTATGATTATAAGGGACCCACGCCTAGCATACATAAATTAAAATTTGGGCGAGCTTCACTTCATGATACTTCTTGATGGGCTGCGAAATTTTTGGTGAACGTAAAAAATATATCAACATCCGGAATATCTTCATCATTTTAAGCCAACTTGCTAAATCACTTAAAGATTAATACTGAATAAATTAAATATATTAAAGTTCTATGCCGCGCAGATTTTTCGCAACCACTTTTTTTATAGTGGATTTTCTCCTGCTGTGTATGATTTTCTCTAACATATCTGTTATATATTAAAATTCATTTCTTCCATTTACCTCGAGCTATTTCTATGAAATGAATAACTTCATTGGCAGGGGCGGATTTAAGCTATCAGAGGTTCTAGGCGCGTAGATAAGATTTAGGCCCCTACGTGGAATTGAGTAAAAATTCGAACTTTTTCGTAAAATACACATATCTACATCCCATAGAAATCTCATTCTCTACAATACGGCAAGAATTAACGGACAAGTTTAAATTACAGTTCATAGTTTCTTTTATAAATTACATTGAATGATGGATAGGCTATTTACTATATAATGGCACAAACAGAGTAACATATTCTATATTCGTATTATATAGACTTATTCAACAAATATAAAGTTTTACTGGGGTGAAAAATAGCGACATGAGTGGTACATACTCGAACCCACTTTCCGGGCAGCTTTTCTACCTAGAATACTTATAATAGAATATATTCTATTATAGAATACCTGCCCGGAAAGTGGGGAGACCTGGGTTCGAGTCCCAGTCATGTCGCTATTTTCCACACCTGTTATTCCTTGGGGTATAGCCGCACGGCTCCTCCATGCTTTGTTATTCACCTTTCTATAATCCTTTAAACATAAAGTTATTTCTTGAATTTATCAGAACAGTCTCTTTTGAATGAGACCCTCAGCTTGCACCAGTTGCGCCTAATTAAAAATCCGCCCCATCCTATAAGAGTTATATAAGAGAATAACTGTAGGAGTCGACGATAGGGTAGATGGAAGACGAGAATTTTTAGTCTCAGTCCCGCCATAGTCTATTGTTATTATTGCCCTATGCCCTGTTTCTCCTTCCACCTATCCCATGTGAGCCTTTGGTTGTTCGCACAGCCTCCCAACGAGTTTTGAATAACGAAAGTTCCATCCAACGCAAATAAAAATAACGGATAAATAACGACTCGCTGCGGCCTGCCGAATCATCCTTGATTTCGAAAAGGTGCGCCGGAGTTGTGGTAAATACTTGCGCGTCCCACCCACGGGCGGGTCCTGGTATGCATGTGTGGGGAGAAAGGATTTTCCCTCCACCGAGGGTTTCTATCACTTTTTCAAAGTAAAAGAGCCGAGTTTCTAACACTCCGCGGTTGATAACGTTCGGGAATCGCGCGAAACGAATCTGCATTTCATGAATAATTTAATAACCAAGGTCCACTGTCGTCGAAAATCAAGATATATGTGTGCAGTTCCAAGATGTCTCCAGAGAGGGGGCGTTAGCTCCACATCCGCTCTTCGAGCACTGCCTAATAAGGTTAGCGATCTCTTATCCGTGCGAATGTATCGCTGAATATTTCTCCGCCTCCTCGTTAGCGGGCTCGGCTTCTAGACGAATGAAATCCAGTGGCGCCAGTATTCGGGCACCGGTTGTTGATTTCTCGACGCACGGAACAATTTTGTAAGCGATGAATGACAAATATCTAAGTAGATATAGACATTCGTGCACTTCTATGTCTGTGTACTTTCTAACTTCTATACAACAAGAGAGGTTTGGGAAGGTGAAAAAGAAAATCAAAGGTTGGTAGCTTCAAAATATCACGGTTTTACACGTCGACTCAGGTGATTTTATTATTATTATTTAACTCTTGCGGTGAGCCAAAAATGGCTTCTCTTCCACCTTATCTCAATTTTAATTTTAATGCACCCTCTTATTAAATGTATCATTTACCTCTCGATAACATTTCTGGCTCTGGGTGGCGGAGAATCCTGCAGTCAGTCTACGAGTATTTACAACCCGGTAAATCTAACGGTTTATATTTTTTTACACAAAGCCAAATGTATTAAATTCTGTGTAGTAATATCTACGTTTTTGCTAAGAAGGTTTATTCGTTTTCATTACGTATATTTATTTTATGTTAATAAAACTAAACTGCCGTGATACGCATGATAGGGTAAGTATATTATTCGGAAAGAGCTCTAATTAATAACATCACAGATGAGTGTATGCAAAATTGAACATCGCTAGAATACTGATGAATTATGGCTACGTTTGGTATAAGCTTACCATATGGGTTGTATCCGTGTCATTCACTATGTTGATGTACAGTTAATTACTTACAATTAAATTTTAATATTATATTATGAGTGTGAAAAATAATAACGTATGATTTATTATAGCCATTCAATTTACGCAAAAATCGTCTCTAATTTCGAGATAACCAATTTACGATTATTCTTTCCTACTTCCATACAATTTTCATAGTTTAATTTCCCACTTTTTATTTCGATTTCATCGATGATCATCGAACCGAAAAATGAACTTTACATATACTCAGAGCCGGCCTCTATAAAGGGGCCTGGGTGCAAGAAACAATTTGGGGCCCTAATTTTTTTGTAAAGTAAAAACTTACTTACTTACGTGCAGCGTAAGGCGATACGTTTTGTTAAAAAGTGCTACGATAGAGAAGCAAGTGTAACGCAAATGCTCACAGACGCAGGTTGGGAATCCTTGAAAGAAAGGAGATTAGAAGCTAGGCTGCGATTGTTAGATAAATTCAGAGGAAATACATTTTCGGATGACGTAATTGATATTATGCGACCCCCCTGCTACTTTGCCCGATCCGACAGTGAGCGTAAAATAAGAGAAATAGACGCGAGGACAAGTCGTTTTAGAGACTCTTTTTTTCCGCGAACGATACGCGATAATAATAAATTAAAAAAGTAATTCTACTCTTGGTGTTTACACCCCCTGCCACACGCCGGAAGGCGGCTTGCAGGGTACTTATGTAGATGTAGATGTAAAAAAAAAATACAAACACGAACATATATTACTAATGCATGTTTATTTAAAGCGTGATTTTGTTTTTGCTAATGCATTAATTACTTCAGAAAACAGTGCATTATTTTAGTTCTTAATGATGTTGGGGCCCCCTCGATCGCGGGGCCCCGGTGCATAGCATCCGCCGCACTCCCCAGATGGCCGGCCCCGCATATACTTCTTACTGAAGTGACTCACGTCGGGTAAATACATGCATAGATATATGCACGACGTGGATTATCACAATAGATAGGGAAGGTGAAGATGCAGATATCAGAAAGAATGGGGTTAAAGTATACGGATTTTCTCCTTCCGTCCTCAGATGTGAAAGCATACATACTTACATTACATACATGAGCGAAACCGGTCGTGGAAACAAATTTGCGGAAATTACAAAGCTCGCTCTATTTACAATAGAATGGCATTCCAACAAGTCACACCTGAGCAACAACCTTCATTTTCTAAGTCTTCATATGAAAGATGATAGTAGTTTCTCGTTTACGTGGATCGAAATCTGAGGTCCTGTCGCACTTTTGGGCTTCCATTGAGGATCGAAGACAAGATCGCTGACGACAAAAACGGAAGCGCCATGCACACGGGTTTCGGAGCCCTTTCTCCTTAAAGAATTCTCATGGAAACAAAAGGAAGTTGACTGAGTAAACTTATTCAAACTACATCGCAATTACGACACATACGGCCCGGGGATCGAAACCCGGGTCGTAAGTGTCGTTATTGTGGTGTAGTCGTTTTCCTTTTGCTGTCATGGAATACCACTAGGTTAAGGCCAGCACTATTGATAGAATTCCCATAGAATTAAAAACATTTATATTTATTTTCAGGAGTTTGCCGATGAGATCGCGTACAGCGAACAATGATAAACACTACGTAGATCCTTTCTCTTGAGCGCTCTATCGTTACATCGCTTTGGAACTTTTGTATCAATTAATTACGTATGAACTCCAGGAACACTGCCCTAGCTTTTAGAAGTTAGTCAAAAGATTAGTCCAAGACAAAACTACCATGTATCTCTGGTGAAAGCGCAAGGCATATTTCAACTTCCATGCAACGAGCCAATGAATGTCTTATCAGAGGTTTCGTTTCCTTCGGGATTTCCTCCTGCCAAATGATAAACCCGGAAATTTCATTTCTGACTCCAAATTGGGAATGATTAACGTCTCAAGTTTAAGTGTGGTCCCATTACTGAGTAATAATAAGATATTGTGTTAGTTTTCATAATCATTGCTCGACTACATCCGGAGATTCGTTGTATGCCATCAGAGAAATGAAACGCAACCGCTTCTACTCCTTGCCTCAATTTTATTTTAGAGCAACCAGTGTCAACAAATTTACGTCATCAATGACAAAACATATTATTAGAAAAAAATTTTTGATTAAAATGATTTAATTTAACTTAAGAATTGATTTAATAATAGGTGTAGTAAAATACAATCTAATGCAGCCCAATAAATGGACAAAAATTTAATGAAATAATTTATTGTAACTAATAACAATTGAATTATATGTGATATAATTTTCACAATAAAATTTCATTACAATATAATAACATGATCCTACACCGTTATCGGGTATTTCAGATGAGGTGTTTTCCTAAGCCGGGATGGCCGCAAAACAAGGAAGTATTGAGCGTTACACTTACAATCCGATGTGGTCAACTCAATCTTATGGAACGGTGCCATATTCAGGAATAAAACAACCTTGTAATTTTCATGTAATAGATTTATCACCACAATTTTCGTCTACGTTCAAGAAATATTCAAGGTTACAGTACACTTGTTACTGAATTGTTCCGTGCTATGTATAATCCTGCTCAATCTAATATTTTTACAATGGGTTATAGTATATCTTTGCCAGTTTACCAGCGTGCCATTACACACAGGACATTATTTTTTTGAGTTATCACGAAAGATTAAGTAAAAAAATGTCTGGCAAATTTTCATTCAAAATTCGATCTAAATATTCAAATACGAGTATATGGAGATTGTGATGAAAAACTTTATTTAAAAACCGCTTAAATTTCAACGGAATTTATATAGAGTCGGATAAAATTCATGGACTCCGACTTCTATTGACAGATTTGAGGGCAACAATGAAAGAGTGTCTAATTGATGCTATTTTCTTTCCCAGGGCAAATTTTCAATAGATTTGCTAAAGATATTTTCACTTAGAACTATTTTGTATATATTCATATAGTATTCAGATTGTTATTGCCTCACTATCTTGTAAATTTAATTTTTGGGGAGTCGGGTCGGAGTCGGAGTCAATGTCGACAATTGAAAAACAGGAGTCGGAGTCTCTTAGGCGATTATGAGTAGGCGACCCGACTCCACAGCCCAGTTGTCAACAACCAGCCTCCTTTCCGATCTACGAAACTATTGGAGCGGAGCTTGACCATCTTTCCTCAAGAATACTAGGAGAATTTGGACCCATTCGCAAATATTGGTTCCATGATTGTGGTTTTTTCCGTAAGGGTGTATCCATGATAATAGAATTATACATATTTTATATGAATATCGATTTCGAGAAGGAATGCGGTCTTTCCAAGGGCAAACCATCTCACTCCTCATCTTGCTAGTAAGCCCTATTTCCTTCGTAGCTTATGGTAGAGGGGATGAGGTCCGAACCAGCCTTCGGGCTGAATACTTTACAGACATTCTGTCTTTCAATTCTTTGTCTATTAGCAATTTTCTTAGAAATTATTCTAGTATCGCTAAATCATATAATAACATTCAATTATCTCAAAATTATAATTCCATTTAAATTATGTTCCGTCGCGCTTAATGAATGAAAGAATGAATAAATATAATTTAAGGCGAGGTTAGGCCAAGTTAGCCTCTATTCCACCTAATTTCAATTACCAATTCATTGGTCCAACTTACTATATAGAGTTAAAAGAAAACATACAACAAAAAAACAAATATTTGTGTTTATGGGTTAAAAATCTTCCCAATTGAACGAAGGTCGTAGAAGACGAAAATCGACTGTTACGAGGGGCCCCCTCGTATAATGAGGGGTATGTTGATCCATTCACCAGCATACCCCTCGAGCATCCACAATCTTACAAGCGATGAGAATTTCGCCTCTGGTCTTACATCTATCATTGGTGGCGCAGGGTGTGTTGATATTATTAACTTTTGTTCACGTTCCGTTGATTTCAAACCGAAACCCAACCGCGTAAGGGCCATTCCACCGAAAGTCGGAGAAAAATGACTTCGTATTTCTTTAAATTTTGAAAATTTTATACACTTGAGTACAACTTCGAGAAACCCATCTTTAAGCCCAATAATAATATCTGTCGCAAAGTCAATCAATTTCAAAGATTTCGAAATTTTCGCAGAATTCAGCATTTGAAAGGCCATAACTTTTAAATGAAACGTGTTAAGGACCTGGTTCGTTCATTTCTTAAAAGGGATTACATTGATCTTTATACATATAATCATGAAGGTTCCAGACATTGTTTATAGCATGGTTCAAACGTGCAAAAATGTTCAATACAACATTTGACCACTTTATGTCAAATTCATCGGAATTCGAAGTACATCAACGGACTCGGCAGTTTTTTTCCTGCAGAAAGCAATCGCAATCCCCACATTGGACGTGAATCGGTATTTGTTTGCGACTTCCAAAAATAGTTTATAGATGAAAATAACCCGTGCAACGAGCCGGAACGAACACTCCCTGACAAAAAAAATCACCTTGTCAAAAAGCCTCCATTCTATTTCCATCTAAGCTGAAGAATGATTATCAGAAATCGCACTGATCCAGAGTGAGGCTCGTGTGAACATCCTTGGCTGACGGAGCAACCCACCGAAGACCTTGAAGTCATCGGGTAGACCCAAAGCAGTCTTGACGGCCACCGCTCTACATATATCAACACAATGGCTCTCGCTAAATGACCCACAGGTATTTCGCGATTTCCACCTTTCTTTCGCGGGTGTGTACACAGAGAGCCGGTTAATTTGAGCCGCGGTTTTGTGCAAAAGAGACTGAAAAATCAGACAAGAGAGCATTATTCCACGACCCATGCATCGTTCTTACCGTGAATTTCTATTTTTGCTCCGGGAAAAAAATGGGCAGCATCGGAAGTGGTCCCGCCACAAAAATGAGACGGTGGTTTCTGCGAGAGTCAATTGTTGCGAATTCCTTAGGGCGGGAGGACATAAAAGGGACGTTCTCCAACGGGTTGGCAATGACGTCACTTCCTCTCGATCCTTCTCAGGCGGGGCAAGGCCCAAGGGCGGGTGACGTCAAAAGTGGGGATGGAGCCACGAGATGGAGAGAATGTGAAAGAAATGGCAAGTTGAATGGAGGAGAAAAGCAATGATGGATATGTAAGGATGCGTTGGAAGAATGCATGGAAACAGTGGCCAACGAAGGTCAACGCGAAAGTTATGCAAGGTGACTATCGCCATCCGTGAAACTAGGATAGATGTGCTGTTTTGACTGGCACATATAACGATACATTGGTTAATAAAATAATTCGCTCCGGAGCCACCTTCCCAAGCTAACATATTCGTTGGCCGAATTGTAAGATAGGTTGGTAGGTCTAAACAGACTGTAGGTAGGAATGAGAAACACATTGTAAAAATTCCACAATATATTCCACAAACACGTACAACATAGTTCATAGTCATCGCCAGGTCCATGATGATGACTATGTACTAATTGAAACCGGTCGTGTTGGTGAATTATATTGTGGAATGTTACCAAAGTGTTTCTCATTCTTACCTGATGAAATTCCACATTGTGAAGGCTTCTATCATTGAGCATGTTCTAAATAGACTGAACAATCGTACTATAGAGACGATATTGTTGCCATAAACGTAATTTCCAATGGGGCTCCAAATAATTAAGCAGCCGTAAGCACTAAGAAAACACCGCCATACCCTATTGTAAACAGAAATAGTCAGTATGCATTGGCCATTTTTATGTTTGTATGTTCGCATGCATGCGCGTCAACCACCGAATCATTCGTTTACCGATTTTGAAAAACGACGAAAATGTCTAAGCTAGACGAAAATTTTCCTGCAGAGTAAATCATCAGCCCAGGCATCACTGAACTACAATAATCGAGACGGAATGTGTAGCTTGGTTTCCTACACGAGGATGAAGAAAGACTGTCTGTTAGCTGCATAGCAATAAAGGTGGACCGCAGCAGAATCTCTACCACTATTTATATACTAACCACGTATTTATAAGATCCTGCGAATCCAGTATCAATAGTGGGAATTAAATCCAGCCTTTATGAATTACATTTAAGCTATTGATCTGAATTCCATTTTGAAGGTAATAAATACGTTTTAATGATGAAATTACGGAATATTATCAATTTCTTAGCCAGATTCCCTTATAGCCGCTACATGGACACTATGATAGTTATCCATTGCCGCTCATTCTAAGATGATGAAATAAATACACCAGCAGCAGGAAAAGTTTTAGAAAAAGCATCAAGAACTAATCCAGCTTAGAGATCAGAATTCGTTGAAGAGCGGAAAAGTTACTGAACTGACATAGTCAGAAATGAGATGGCCTCAGAATGATATAGAGCCAAGGGAACTCATCAGAATTCTATGAAGAAGCCCAACTGGCTAGGCTATCTGAGAGGAATATGTACGGTTAAATATATGATAGAGGGAAAGTTGGTTGCCAAGAGAGATACTAGGAACGAGGCATTTCAATCATTGAGAGTTACCTGAAACGAGAGGTTTCTTTCGTACTCGCAGTAATGATGGTTGTTCTTATTGCAGAGAACCAGCGAACATGAAAAGGTATGGTATAAAAAGACATACATTTTCAAATAAAATGAACTAAAAATGGTGGTGAGAGAGGTAATACTGAATATTTACGAGATTAAATATATTTTATATAAAACGAGAATGAGTTTTTAGGGTGCATCAGCGACTAGAATCAAACAATAGGTAGTAAAAAGTCGCACTCGAAAGAGGAATACTCAAGCACCTGTACACATAGGAATTGTATTCATAAATGCAAAAAAAAGTCGCATTTAATCTAATGCAATATCTGTTTGGCATTGGGTTTGATGGAATGTACATTTCAGACATCAATGCACATACGATGTGTGTGTCTGAAAGCGTTTAATTCGTAGACAGTCTCCAATAACTTGCATTCTCCGGTAGTGACTCGGCCATCATCTTGGCATTGCACCCCAAACGTATTATCCTTAGAGACAATTTACTTAACAAATGAACATTAAGTTAATGAATATCATCAATTGTCCCTTTGTGGTAGAACTCCGTAATCTGAAGAATGAAACAACGCAAAATGTTATCTGCCCCACGATATTTTATTCTTCGATTTGATGATTTAATGAAGAATATGAGTCATGTATTTACACTCAAAATTCTTGGATCAGATACAGCGACCGCTTCTTCATACTCTTAAAAAGTAAATACAGTGATGCTTCGGTTAACGAAGATAATTCGTCCTGGAATACTATTTGTTGGCCTAAGTCTTCGTTAGCCGAAACGTGATGTTATTAGGCTTCTCATTCCTCTTCTAGAACAAATCTTCCTGAACATAAAATTAGGGATAGTGGTGGTTGTCTCCTATGTGATGTGGTCAGATCATTTCTTTGCCACACATACAGCCGGAAAGATACTGGAATGACCCGACCGTTCACGTTTGCTACTTTATATTAGCGCGCATCCATTAAAACATTCGCTAGCCGAGTCCGAAAAACAGCGAAAAAAATCTTCGTCAGCCGAAATATTCGTTATCAGAGTCACTCATTATCCGAGGTATCACTGTATCACTTTATCAAAACCGCTGATTAATAAAATTAGGACGCAAAAAATAATGTGGACGCCGATTTTTCGAACGAAAGATACGCTGAAGTTACTGACTCAGTGAGTAAGACAAAATGTTTTATATCGAAAATAAAATAAGAGAATCGCTCGTAATGATATACGGGAAACATATGTTTTCCACATTAAAAAGTTTATTTATCGCGAAAGCGAAAGTGAAAACACCGCCGACTTGTCGGCCAAAACCCACCTCTAATATATATGTCATCGACTCAAGGTTTGATTTATATATACTGAATATAAAATCGTACCCATTCATGAATATTACAGATGTGCTCAAGGCTCATTAGCTGGAAGCTGGGGAGTAACTGAAGGACCACCAGTGGATCGAACACGGACCTGTGGCTCGGGAGACCCAAAGCACATTCCACAAGTGTCTTCGACCCGTGAGACAACCTTCTGAAAGCAGCGCCAGCTCTTGCCTTCGTCTCCGGACCGAGCACAATAATCGATAAGTTATGTGTTCCTTGGGCCCTGGCACACGTATTCTTAATGTGATTTATGTAATTTCGTACCCCGTAAAATAACCTGCTCCACTAAATCATACATTCACACCCGAACACGTATTTGGCGTTCGGGGGTTGGGCTCCAAGTTTTAGTTAATAAAAGTCGCGCGTCCTTATGAATGAAAGAGACGTTATGTTTCGCAACACTGTCGCGATCACCACGCGATTTTATGAATGAATAAAGAATAACCTTGGAGTTTATACCCCGTCGTTACTTTCCCTTCAGATTATTTCTTAAATGGGCGGGGAAGACAAATCGGAAGACTTCGTTTTCTTGAGTTTCCTCCACTCGTAAACTTACGCTTTTAAAATATTTGCGTCTTTCTAATTCCACTCGGAAATTTAAACGCCATGGTTTTTTATGCGTTCTTCAGTTTGTGAACGGATTCATCACCATCCGGTGCTATGATTCCTACGATACATCAAGTTTGAGGAGTGATATGTATTTTAACCATCTTAAATAAAACACTTCGTAACTTCCACAATATATTCTCCGTTCGACCGGTTTCGTCAACGTGTGGACATCTTCAGGTTTCGTCAACGTGTTGACACCTGAAGATGTCAACCAGTTGACGAAACCGGTCAAACGAAAAATATATTGTGGAAGTTACGAAGTGTTTCATTTAAGATGGCTACATTCCACTAAGTGAGGAATGAACGTATTAATTTTATTTTGATATGTAATTAAGATTAACTTCCAATTATTCTCTTACTATATCTCGATGAATGAAATATTTACCATTTGTCTTTTGGTACCGGATTGAGAAAAATGTATTTTTTATGTAATTTTGTCTCGGTCTTGTTCGTGGCTGTGATAATATAAAAGCTACTGAGGAATTATTTATGCTGAATAATGGCACTAATTAAGGATTCTCGTTATAAGGAGAATCCTTAATTAGTAGCATAAATGCAATGTTACGAAAAGTGTTACTCGTAGAGTACCGGCCTTAGGGCTGAATACTTCACAGACATATTTGATAATATTAAAGTATTAGGAATAAGGTGTGTTTACGTTAAAACTCAATAAAATGCAAATTAGTGACTTGGCTGGGACTCGAACCCAGATCTCGCACTTTCCAGAAAGTGGAAGGCCTGGGTTCGAGCCACATTCGTGGCTATACTAGATAAAATTAACACCTAAGAGCGATAAGAGGCCTAACGATCAATGGATAGTTAAATCTGAGAGAGTTAAGTAAAAAAGACGCTTTTCAGCAAAGCATTTTCGGAAATCGATAGATTTGTGTAACCGTTTACACTTGCGGCTGACGGAGGCAATTCGTTACGGAAACTTACGCTTCAGCAGGTTTGTATCGGCAGCCGAAATGTTATTTACGTTAAGTTAACAAATACTAAAATAATACACGTTAAAATTCCCTATTTTTCATTTGCAAGCCGTATTGTCACAGCTATTTGTGAATCTACAAACACACGTCATACATGCGCGAGCATTCTTGAAAATATTCCTTTGCCGAATCTGTATTATCTGCAGAAAAAAAAAACAAAAAAAAAATCTTCGGGAGCCGGAAAATATTTTTCGTAACTCTGTTCCCCAATCATCACACTATCTGAGTTTGCAATATTATAATTAGTTCGATATCCCAGCGAAATAATCAACAATCAATGCTTAAAAATATAACAGTGTGCAAATTGACATTGCCCCTGGTTTTTCTCGCTCTCTTTACGGAAACCGGAGTTCTCTTCGAACAATCGATTTATTTTTTCTAACGATAAAGGCACAGAATGGGTACGAGTTAAAATTTGAAATGATCCAGCGCGGGTTTTTATACCTTAAACCTTAATTCTCCTCTCAAAGGAATGATAAAAATTCACGCAAAGAAATTTCGGGACAATGGAGGAATGTATACAATTAAGTTATCTCGCAATGTAGGACAAGCAGAGAGCTACGAAAGCTCTTTCTTTCGAATCTAATCGGATATCAATACTCGTCATCATGTCCGAATCTGGTCGAAGATGCACGATGACATGCTACCTCTTTTACTCACAACTTCATTATTAATACAATTAATATGATCCTTGTGAAATAGTGAATAAGGAAAAATTACGTTATTGGACACAAGCACACAGAATAATTAACGATATTACCTTTTATAGAGAGGAAAGATACAATTGACCTTTCAACAATTCTTGAGTACAAGTACTAAAAGCTAACATTATTAGTATTATATGTAGAAGTATAACATATGCCGTTCTGTTAAAGTTAGAAATTATTTTCAGCTAAGAACACAATACTTTAAAAACATATGATTGCGTATGCGATAAAACATGATCTTTCTAACAAAATGCGAAATCGAATTATTTAAAAACAATTCACATTCGAAGAAGTAGAATAATATCAGCTACCTTTCGTTCAGGACCATTCAGCAGTCCAGCTCCTTGTCGAGACGACCTCCTGCGTCACATTACACCTGACCTTTAGTTCTGTGAAATCCATCGAGGAATCCTCTCCTACACATGCGAAGAAGATTTCTGCCCGTTGCCTCTCCCCTGTTGATGAGAAAATCATTTTTAAATGAGCAAGTGGCTATGTTTTACGAAGCAATCGAAAAAGTATTCTACGACAAAGATAGTGAGGTGATTAGAAACGCAATTATCTACAACTAAATGTGAAATGAAAACTTCCGTTTGTATTCCATCAGAGGGGCTATGTAGGTGTAACTTCTTAACGTAATTACTCAGGAGATTACAGGAATAGCTCATGCCGTAATGACGGGTTATTAAAAAAAGTTATATAATGGAAGGTATTACCAGAGAAATAATTTTTACAAGTTCTGAAATTGAAGAAATAAAATCTTATCTACTAATATGCTTAATCTAAATTAAGTTAAAGAAACTTTAATCCGTACCACAAACTCCTGCCAGAAGCAATTCATAGAAGTTCTGAAAATTGTCAGTTTTTAAGAGTAAAAGGCGAAAGAGTTGTGACTTTTATGGATTCATAACCACCGACTATGTACTCGTATAATGGGATTTAAGTTTCTTCGCAAAAAATTAAGAATGTGACGAAGAATAGAATGTATACAGCAAATATCAAAGCCTTTTCTAGAACATGAAAATATAGGCATCTCGTAGAAATAAATAAGATTTGTACTTTTTCCACAAAAATCATATTTAATAAACAAGACCAGGTTTCGACGAGTAATCGTCATCATCAGGTGATTACTCATTGGTTGGTAATCGGATGATTAGTCGAAACCTGGTCGTCAAGACAACTCTCAGGCGACAAGACGTCGCCGGAGACTGTGAATATAGGCACCATTTGAAACACAAGAATGGTTGCGTAGTCATGACGTTATACATCTTTATCACTCAATCAGTGTTTCTTTGAGTTGATTCGCGATATGATTTGAAGTATCTCGAATTTCCCTTATGCGAAATTACTCAATCAGGGGCAATATTCCGAAATGTATTCAACGTACTTTACGAACATTTATTATTTGATAACTAAATTTGTCAGCGTTATGATATTAGTCTGTAGAATTCTGAGTAATTATAAACAGGCTTATAACAAATGATATTCCGCTAGAAGTCTTCGTGATATAAATTGGTGTTTTTATCTTTTCATTTTCTCTGAATAAATGCGAGTCAATAATTTACCAAATTTCCCTAAGTAGAAATTTTTCATTAACTAAGTAAAGAAACAACTTGTATATAATATATAACTGTCTGGCCGATTCAGTAGGGGATAGACTATGAATTGACTGACCTTCTTTGCTTCTAGCAGAATGGAATCCTGAAATAGCTCCTCCAAATATTACGTCATAGCACTCATCCGTGTTTTCCTTATACGCGAAAGGATTAATGAATCCTCTGATGGCTTCTAACGATGTGATATAACGCAGGTTACGACTTCTTTCACTTCAAATGATTATTCCATTTCTACTAATAAATTCCTCTGATAAATGGATGTATCAATCACACCATTTTATTGCTGCTCATCTAACTATTGGTGAACTTATGAACGACTGTCAACGTATGTACCGATGCTCGATTATCTGTTATTTTGTTTGTGTGTGTAGCATAAATCACATCTCACTGATTGAAAGCAATTCCATAACGTCCAACGTGCAAAATTCCTGATCGGAGCAAAGAGTTTTCATTGGCGCTATGGCAAGAGGCTATATGTACCTTTATCGGTAATAAAAGTCGTACCATTATGGATGACCTTTACAGTCAACTATGCACAAACTATGCACAACGATAAAGATGTGCTTTCTTTGACATCAATGTTGTGAGGCGTTTATAATTCCCGTATAACAATCCAGGATCCCTACATTTCTCCTCGCACGAGTTAACCCTACAAATTCCTTCTTCCTTTGCAGCAGCTAAAATGTCCACCAAAATTTCTTCCGAAGGAGATCATGAAAGAAACATTCTATCGCACTTGCGTCTTCTCATAGACGGAAAATTTCGTCGTGCACCGTTCGATTGTCTGAGAGGAACTGAAAATTAAAGATAAAACAATGACTAGATGACGAAAATAGGCACTGTCCTACATGTTTCCTACAACTTTCCTTTGGGCTCACTTCCGTTTTGTTTCGACTGACTATATTGCTGAGGAAAATAATTGGTCGAGGCACAATTTGATCTAATCGCGAGTGGCATTCTTCAGCGATGGTTAGGTTACCGCTTACTCAGGAAAAGCTCGAGGACCAAGGGCAATGAGCACGTCGAACCCATGTGAATCATTCCTAAGCGAATCTCAAGCGGCACATGCACTCCGTTCAACTTCCACCAAACTTGCGCTAAAGGTAGACAAACGAAATGAAACAGTAGCAATGGGTTACCGAGACGCTCCCATTGAATTCTCACGGAAAATTTTTCTTACTTTTTATGATTGCAGTGTCGTATATTGATTAATTTTAGGTTCGCTCTAAATATTTTACGTGCTTTTTATTAAGCGAAATTCTATTTTTTCTAATCATTTCCAAATTTGATAATTTTGTAAGATAAAGTTTTTTTATGTTAATGTGTTGCTATTCGCTCGTTTCTGGTTATTTCTATTGATTTGTCTTCATGTCTTTTATAACTCTATTTTGTTATTCGTTCTTTTTTGTTTATTTCTATTGATTTGTCTTCATGTCTTTTATAACTCTATTTTGTTATTCGTTCTTTTTTGTTTATTTCTATTGATTTGTCTTCAAGTCTTTTATAAATCTATTAATCTACTTTAATCATCAAGTTTAGTTTTCTGTCTGTAGTTTTCGCAGGTTTTTCACACCCTCCTTCTTGAGGGTGTTTTCCTGCAGTGGAGATTTTTCCATGAGCTCTTGGCTTAGGTTTTTTAATCCACAAAGTAGTTTTCTTCATTGTACTTTTGCAAGCTATCTCTCTCTTTTCTTGTCTCATATGACGAAGGGTTAGATGTAAGAAAAGACTTGTTAGTCTCAATCTCGCCCTGAATAAAGTCCTTTGTTATTATTATTATTATTATTATTATAAAACTGCGACGCATTTTGATTGAATTGACGGGAAAACAGCATAATATATGCTGTTTCCCGTACACATATTTATGCTGTTTCTATCAGCACCCATCGCATAGTGGGTAATTTCTTGTCGTCACCTCATGAGTATAAGCCGCAAAGTAAGAGTTATCTTACGAAAATCAAATTTTCCGCCGAAATCTTTCAATTCAGGATCTTAGTCGTTTCTATTTTGGTTTAATTATTTCGAGTTTCGATTTATATAAACTCTGAGGCCACTGAGGTGTTCGCACTACAACTGCAATTTTCCTTCGAATTGGATTATCCCGATTAAAATTCGAATCACATCATCAACTTCGTCGTTTTTCCTCGGTGGAAGACTGTTTAAATATCGCTTAATCGCCTGTAAAGTAATTGATTGATTGCAGCGGATTATAAGGTCTACAATAGGGATTATGAGGGATTCGTTCCTACTTTAAAATCTTGATTGATAGAATTATCCGCATACTTCTTTTGGCACAGGGTGGAGAGAATTGTGTCTATAATCTACTTTCGCCTCGCCCGTCATTGCATTTCTCTTTCATTTAGGTTCAACCATTATTGAATGCTACTAAGAGTGTTATTGGTGCATGGTGCATGCACCCCATGCCATACACCGAAAGGCGGCTTGCAGGGAATTTGCATAGATATTCATAGACTTTCGTAGTATCAGCTCCATTCGTTATATTATGGCTCAGTGAGGAAAGCCTCACTCCCTCTCAAAAGCTTTTGCAATAAAAAGTGTTATATATTGTCCCTGTGTACGTACTCCATTCTAAGCAATATGACCCAGCGAAGTACGGACAAATTAACTCACTCCTCATCTTTGCCAGTAATCCTCACTCGCTCTCAAAAGTTTTTGCAGCTGTGACCTATAAAAGTGTTACTCATAGTCATTTTATACTTATGAAGACGTTCTCCACTCTAGCAATCTGGCTCAGTGAAGAGAGGAAGGACAAACAACCTCACTCCTCATTTTTTCTAGTAATCCTCATTGTCTCTCCAAAACTTTTGGCAGCTAATTGCGGAGGGTGTGAGGTTCAAAGCAGCCTCTGAACTGAATAAGGACAGATAATGGATTTAAATTGGCGTCTATGAATGAAACATAGCTTCCACTGGCTCAGTATAAACCAGATTACGTAAAAGGGGTGGAAGACGAAATAAAAGGAAGGGATAAGGGGAGGAGAATTGGATGGTGATGTTTCACTTATTACTGTGGTCATCTCTCTATATTTGGCTCCCCCATCAAGCACATCAAGCTCGGCCGCCGGAGGTGTTTATGTTTGCTGGGGTCAAGACTCAAGGGTTTCGAATTGAGAGGGTAAAGGAGGGGAAGGGACCGGAAGGGCAGTGGCGGGAGGTCATCGAGATGTCGACGAACTTCCTTCATAACGATCGAAGAAGGAAAGGAATTACAAGGCTCGACCCGCGAACCAATGCATACGTAAATCGGAAAATGGCCCATTTCCTCAAGGAACCGCATTCTCACGTTCTTCAAGTGTGGAATTAAGGAGGAGAAGGATGCTGCGCCCAAAATAAGGATGCGTTCTCATTTCATATTCCGCCTCGATGCAGTGCCGTCTTAACGCATAGGCCTGATTGCCCCACGAGCATAGAGGCTCTATACTAATCTATGCATGTCAAGTGACTTGCCATTAATAACAATATTTTTTACGCTTGATGAGTCTCTTTTCGCATCTAACCCATCGTTTTGTGAGGAACAACAGAAAAGAGACAGACATAAGAAAGTGCCAAGAAGAAAATTACTTTATTCGTGCCTGCTTGAGAGTATAAATCCTAAGCCTTCATGCGGGAACACAGAACAGAAGGAACTTGACCTTCAGTCATGTATTTGTCGTGTTCGCAACGCATTTCACTACCTGAATACTTATAACGGATCCACATTCGCATCTCGACGTATGATTATTGCCTAAATAAAGTTGTTATCTAGAAATTTTTATAAGTTGATCATTTTAGGTACATCCGCAATTTTAAACGACTAACTTAAATGACATGAATGAATTGGTAATAAAAGGGTGGCTCCCGCATAGCCAAGTGGGCAACGCGTTCGACTTCGCTGAAAGCGGTCCCGGGTTCGATTCCCGGTGGGGGCCCACGTGCGAAATGACCTAAGCTGTCCAAGCACTTTTACCAATACTAATACTAATAAAAACATGTCATACTGGCTTGGACTGAAAAGTCTTCGTCTAATCGATCCAATTATTTTATGTGTGTTTACTTACGCACACAGGCACGTGTCTAAGGAATGGGTCTTGTTTACATTAATTCTTCCAAACGTTTCGTCATAGATACTGTGTGCGCCATTATATTGGATGCATATATTTCATGCCTTATCGGGGACTATTAGTGTCTGTGTCCGAACTGATAAGGCTTGCAAGTATTTTTTTAATATTCTTAAAGGTTTTTTTATGAACGCATCTTTTCGGTTTAGCAGCACTTCCCGTGTCTACTTGAAACCATAGCTGGATGTAAGCTAGTCGAGTAACCTTGACCATTTGTTCATAACATTTCCTTTCAAAATGGTGTCTTCGGCTCCAAATCTCTAACATTTCACGTCTATTAAAACAGCTAACTTCAAAATAGTTTCCATGTACTTAATTTCAATTATTGAAATGCGTTATTGCACATAAACTTTCCTAGAGAGTGAGTGAAAACTCCGTGAAATATGCTGATAATTTGCGTAAATGTGAATTCTATAATATTTGATGTAAACTTGAATATTTCTTGACCCTAAAATTCGACAAAGTCGGTACATTTATCAAAAGGCAAGTGGAAGAAGCATTTTTAGAATACTAAGAATGTTAAAATATAATCGTAAATGGAATTGCTTTCTCGCATGCAATACAAAAGAATCATTCACCGGCATATTTTTTTACTCGCCAATTCCCTATCAACAGCTAATTACGAAGAAGAAATTAACAACAAACAAACCCGGACCATGACGCAATCCTGGGACGTGTTTGCATGCTGGCGCGCCATTACACGTGCAGCTGAGTCCGCCATTTTATTATCCCAACCGCAGTCAAGCAATTTCAATTCCCATTTCATTGCATAAGCGTATTTTATAGCAGAACCTGGTACTTATCGTATTTAATCGTTATAGGTTCTGACTATGGCCTCGATTTTCGGTTAACAGCCTCCAGAACCTCCTCTTAACAAATCCTCCTGTTGTATAATAATCTTACACGGTACTGCTAAATTACTGTAATCGAGTTTAACCACCAGCTCATTCATTCCGTCTGTGTACACATACGCGCAATGAACTGAAAGAAAAAAGCGCCTTGTTCGCCTCTACCATCAGTACCGTATAGACCCATATCTCAGGTACCGTAAAACAAACCTCGTTTCATTTACTCGACCGAGTAAATCAGAATATGAATGAGACACGATCTCCGTAAATTATTCTTAATGTCTTTCCCTACTGACTTTCACTCGGGCGGCTTTCTTGGCTGCATTCTGTCCACGGCTCCATTCATTAGTTGGTTCAAGACGCCTCAACTAAATCTAATGTCAATGAAAGAACCTGCTTCCTATCGCTGTTTGCTTTAGTTACGCCGCCGAAGAATCCCAGTTTTAAACGCAAAGAGCTTCTACTCTATGCTTTGAGCTGGAAAAATGCCAGAACCGGAAGTGTTTGTTGATTTTCACGTTTATCTACAGCGTAAATCCCATAATTAGGCTTTTTTACGTTCCTGGCTGCTTCAAGAATGGCTTGCCGGTGCACCCTGGGAATGAGTAAAACACACACGAGCTTGTAACTAAGAACCTCTTCCACGGTGTTTATCTTTTTGGAGCGGCATGAAATGCTACTGGCGTGGGTCATTCATGTCTACTAGCTACTTGCTTAACTGAATTTCAGGCTCAGAACGCTCGGAACTTCCTACGGAAACGCATAACTGGAAAACTATCAGAAGAACCTTTCGGAGAAGGGTTTCGTATGTTGAAAGAAAGGGCGGGTGAGGTTGGCATGGGCCTGAAAAAAATGTCTGTAAACAAGCGAAGAGATCTGTAAGAAGGAAAGGAAAGAGAAACTGCATCTTTCTTACGAAACGGCACGGCTTGGTCCATGTATGGTCAAGAAAGTTTGGAAACAAGTCGAGTTTTGGATAGAAAGGCGGATAAGTTTTAAAGATGGATACGAAATAAGGAGAGATTTTTTGTAATACGGGTATTTGAAATATCCTTGGTCGTGTGAGAATGGTAAATAAAGCCTTTAACGTTGATTAAGTACGCAATACATAACAATGCACGACCTAAAAGCATGCTGGAAAATGAAAAATATATGATTGGTCAAAACTAAACTTTTACATTGAATATGTGTATGCATATACTGCGTAATTATAGCGGAAAAATCCTGAAGTTATAATGAGGTTACTAAATCTCAGTAAATATCTATATAGGCTATATATGTTCTGGTTTCACGTTCGTTTTACGGAAAAGAATAAAATTGGTGTTTGATTCTTGATGAAATGTCGCTGGAATTAGTGAATTTACATTCTTGTACATGTAATGAATATGCTTGATGATGAATCTTACTTAAATTTAAGATAATTCTTTATTATAGGTTTACCCTTATCGCAGACTAAGAAGAGCGAAGTTGACGGTGTGGAAATCTTTGAATCACGTTATCCCAAAATCAGTTTCTGCAAATGCAGTTCATGCAAATGCAAAGTTCTTCTTCTATTACATAAAAAATTACAAACTTAACTTACTAACTTACTTAAGAAATTACATACGTACTTAATTACTACATGCTAATTACTAATTAATCCATGCGGAATGAACACATTATTTCCTCACGCGCTCCTCGTGCCTAATCTATGAACTGTTTTTCATAGTATAAATTGGCATTCTTGCAAACTTATTTCACTCCTGATTCATTGACATAACTTTTCATACCAAAAACCACATACGACACTTTATTTCGCAAACATCTTATCCTCATACAACCTCTTAATAGATAGACTATTAAAAGACGCAACCATATAAAAACAAGAGCATAGATATTTTAATTTATACGTCGCTCAGCAGTGGTAGGAAAACGCGATAAAGATCTGCTATGGATGTCTTTGAAACGGAATATGTGCGTAGGAATTGGAAATTACGGAGTCAACTCGCTCTTTAATACCAATGGATTCACTTAATTCCAATGCTTACACATTATAGGATATGATGAAATTTGATTGGACCAAAGTAAAGGGAAATTCCTTCTGAAATAGACGCTGATTATCTACGATAAAGATAACTGATAAAATTGATGAATCAAAGGAAGAGTTGGACAGGACATGCACTAAGAAAGAACTGCCTACTTAACGATATGCTATAAGGCACGGTGGAAGTAAGAGTGAAGAGAGTAAGGAGAAGAGTGAAATTATTGGATTGTTTGAAGAATGGAGAAGGGTACAGAGAGATGAAAAGAAGGGTAGAAGACAGAGATAACTGGAGAAACAACACCTAGGACCTGCGCGAGTAGACAACCCATGATAATGATGATCTACGATTAAACCTAAATATATACATTCCTTACAATATGTACTATAAATACATCTGAAGCTCATGACACTATTTTCAGGCGTCAGTATTAAAAATATATTTTATTATAACTGAACATCCGTATAGCATACAGCTCTGAGGCTGGTCGGACCCTCAACCTTTGCATCAATAACAATGGACAGGGAATGGAACCTGCTCGTTAACATGATTAAGATAGTTGCTTTCCTCACAATGCTATTCATGGTAAAAGTCCAGTGCAGTGACACTGAACAACATCATACAGGTAAAAAGCATCCATAAGGGGTGATCAAAATGAAAGCCATAACTCAGCATAATTCATTAAGTGAAAGATCTTCCTGTATCCTGCACCTATAGACAAATGAGAAATCTTCCATTAACCAAAATACAGAAGCAGGAACAATCATCACAGACACTCTTGTTTGAAAGTAAAGATATACTATTTCAAAATAAACCATAACCAAAAGTCCTTCGTATCTGCCACAAGGTTTTATTTTCATGAACGGCGGCCATCATCAGCATGGCCATCTCCTGATGATAGCTGCACTCTAACCGAAACGGGTCATTGATAAAAATGAACTTTTTGGAAGATACGAAGGACTTTTGGTTTTGTTTTAAAGCTTTGTCACGTCTCTCCGCGATGTACAGCCAAAGAATATCGAAAAGATATCCTTCGTGTACCATTTCTATTTTTTTAATAATTAGGCTAGCCGCACTAAAAATATGGAGGGGTCGCACGTTGCTCGAAAGCCTCTACGTGGTCTTAATATTTGTACTGCATCTATGAAGATCGCCAATGATCACAAGAGGGGGTTTCCGAATGGATTGGATGACTAATTTTTGGCTTTGATTCATTCCAAGATCTCCACCGATTTCCAACTTTTTACTCAGTCAAAACAGCCGAATTTCTAATTCTTCATACAGTAAAAAAATGTATTCCGTAGAGTTTTGATTGTTTTGGAAGGGCGCAACATCAGAAAAATAAATGCCCTTCAAAAACTATAAAAATATGCTCCACGTGCCCATATTGAGGTCAAGTTCAGTTGACATATCGACTTGATTTATGTAATGAACTCTCTAAAGCTAAGCGACGACGCATGTCAAATATACAAAAGATATCGATAGAATTCCCGAAAAAGAAAAACGTAGCCTAGTGAAGACGAGAGACGGTGCTGTCTTCCACAGAACCAAACTTGCTGAGGAGGACAGCAGGGCATAATGCGGCAGGAGGTATTTCTTGGGACGGACGCACTTTCTTTCCCGCGCAACGCGTTCAGAGTGAATAATTCCTTCGTGGCGAATGCGATACGGTTTAATATATAATAATTGATTCAGATTAATAATTACTAGTAAATACGCGAATCAAATTCAGCTGTTTCATCAGTAGACTTCCAATCATCAGGGAGGGGATCCTACGGAAACGCATAACTGGAAAACTATCAGAAGAACCTTTCGGAGAAGGGTTTCGTATGTTGAAAGAAAGGGCGGGTGAGGTTGGCATGGGCCTGAAAAAAATGTCTGTAAACAAGCGAAGAGATCTGTAAGAAGGAAAGGAAAGAGAAACTGCATCTTTCTTACGAAACGGCACGGCTTGGTCCATGTATGGTCAAGAAAGTTTGGAAACAAGTCGAGTTTTGGATAGAAAGGCGGATAAGTTTTAAAGATGGATACGAAATAAGGAGAGATTTTTTGTAATACGGGTATTTGAAATATCCTTGGTCGTGTGAGAATGGTAAATAAAGCCTTTAACGTTGATTAAGTACGCAATACATAACAATGCACGACCTAAAAGCATGCTGGAAAATGAAAAATATATGATTGGTCAAAACTAAACTTTTACATTGAATATGTGTATGCATATACTGCGTAATTATAGCGGAAAAATCCTGAAGTTATAATGAGGTTACTAAATCTCAGTAAATATCTATATAGGCTATATATGTTCTGGTTTCACGTTCGTTTTACGGAAAAGAATAAAATTGGTGTTTGATTCTTGATGAAATGTCGCTGGAATAAGTGAATTTACATTCTTGTACATGTAATGAATATGCTTGATGATGAATCTTACTTAAATTTAAGATAATTCTTTATTATAGGTTTACCCTTATCGCAGACTAAGAAGAGCGAAGTTGACGGTGTGGAAATCTTTGAATCACGTTATCCCAAAATCAGTTTCTGCAAATGCAGTTCATGCAAATGCAAAGTTCTTCTTCTATTACATAAAAAATTACAAACTTAACTTACTAACTTACTTAAGAAATTACATACGTACTTAATTACTACATGCTAATTACTAATTAATCCATGCGGAATGAACACATTATTTCCTCACGCGCTCCTCGTGCCTAATCTATGAACTGTTTTTCATAGTATAAATTGGCATTCTTGCAAACTTATTTCACTCCTGATTCATTGACATAACTTTTCATACCGAAAACCACATACGACACTTTATTTCGTAAACATCTTATCCTCATACAACCTCTTAATAGATAGACTATTAAAAGACGCAACCATATAAAAACAAGAGCATAGATATTTTAATTTATACGTCGCTCAGCAGTGGTAGGAAAACGCGATAAAGATCTGCTATGGATGTCTTTGAAACGGAATATGTGCGTAGGAATTGGAAATTACGGAGTCAACTCGCTCTTTAATACCAATGGATTCACTTAATTCCAATGCTTACACATTATAGGATATGATGAAATTTGATTGGACCAAAGTAAAGGGAAATTCCTTCTGAAATAGACGCTGATTATCTACGATAAAGATAACTGATAAAATTGATGAATCAAAGGAAGAGTTGGACAGGACATGCACTAAGAAAGAACTGCCTACTTAACGATATGCTATAAGGCACGGTGGAAGTAAGAGTGAAGAGAGTAAGGAGAAGAGTGAAATTATTGGATTGTTTGAAGAATGGAGAAGGGTACAGAGAGATGAAAAGAAGGGTAGAAGACAGAGATAACTGGAGAAACAACACCTAGGACCTGCGCGAGTAGACAACCCATGATAATGATGATCTACGATTAAACCTAAATATATACATTCCTTACAATATGTACTATAAATACATCTGAAGCTCATGACACTATTTTCAGGCGTCAGTATTAAAAATATATTTTATTATAACTGAACATCCGTATAGCATACAGCTCTGAGGCTGGTCGGACCCTCAACCTTTGCATCAATAACAATGGACAGGGAATGGAACCTGCTCGTTAACATGATTAAGATAGTTGCTTTCCTCACAATGCTATTCATGGTAAAAGTCCAGTGCAGTGACACTGAACAACATCATACAGGTAAAAAGCATCCATAAGGGGTGATCAAAATGAAAGCCATAACTCAGCATAATTCATTAAGTGAAAGATCTTCCTGTATCCTGCACCTATAGACAAATGAGAAATCTTCCATTAACCAAAATACAGAAGCAGGAACAATCATCACAGACACTCTTGTTTGAAAGTAAAGATATACTATTTCAAAATAAACCATAACCAAAAGTCCTTCGTATCTGCCACAAGGTTTTATTTTCATGAACGGCGGCCATCATCAGCATGGCCATCTCCTGATGATAGCTGCACTCTAACCGAAACGGGTCATTGATAAAAATGAACTTTTTGGAAGATACGAAGGACTTTTGGTTTTGTTTTAAAGCTTTGTCACGTCTCTCCGCGATGTACAGCCAAAGAATATCGAAAAGATATCCTTCGTGTACCATTTCTATTTTAATTTTATTTTTTAATCGTTAGGCTAGCCGCACTAAAAATGTGGAGGGGTCGCATGTTGCTCGAAAGCCTCTATGTGGTCTTAATATTTGTACTGCATCTATGAAGATCGCCAATGATCACAAGAGGGGGTTTCCGAATGGATTGGATGACTAATTTTTGGCTTTCGATTCATTCCAAGATCTCCACCGATTTCCAACTTTTTACTCAGTCAAAACAGCCGAATTTCTAATTCTTCATACAGTAAAAAAATGTATTCCGTAGAGTTTAGATTGTTTTGGAAGGGCGCAACATCAGAAAAATAAATGCCCTTCAAAAACTATAAAAATATGCTCCACGTGCCCATATTGAGGTCAAGTTCAGTTGACATATCGACTTGATTTATGTAATGAACTCTCTAAAGCTAAGCGACGACGCATGTCAAATATACAAAAGATATCGATAGAATTCCCGAAAAAGAAAAACGTAGCCTAGTGAAGACGAGAGACGGTGCTGTCTTCCACAGAACCAAACTTGCTGAGGAGGACAGCAGGGCATAATGCGGCAGGAGGTATTTCTTGGGACGGACGCACTTTCTTTCCCGCGCAACGCGTTCAGAGTGAATAATTCCTTCGTGGCGAATGCGATACGATTTAATATATAATAATTGATTCAGATTAATAATTACTAGTAAATACGCGAATCAAATTCAGCTGTTTCATCAGTAGACTTCCAATCATCAGGGAGGGGAATATAATATTAATCTTTGCAGGTTAAAAATGCTCAATATACATATAGTCGTCCTTATTTAGTGAAATAGGGAATAGAGAATCCCATCTACCAGTTTACCCCTGTCAAAATAATTCAAAAATACGAAAATATAACATATGAGATATTATGCATGATTTAAGGTATTAAATCTATGAACACACTTTTAACTAGCTCGGTGGGAAAAGAAATCAAAGAATAAATTAAAAATAGTTTTGATAGAAAAAAACTGATTTGTTACCACAGAAGAGAATAAATTCCCAAATTAAGACTAAATTATGAATACATCGTATGATACAATCAGATATACAGATCATGATTACATATTAGGTGTGATGAGAAACAATTTATGTGGGAAATAGCCTCCTTAATGACATATTTACTAGGAGATTGCACTACAGGGGCTCCCGGATATCCAAGTGAGTAGCGCGATAGCCTCAGGAGAAAACAGGCCCGGGTTCGATTCCCGGTGGGTGGTGGTATGTTTGAAATGACTCAAGGTGTTTAAGGACTGTTAACAATAATACTACTAATTGTACTGTATCCTCTGACATGGAGTTTTACATAGTGAAGGCTAGAACCATCGTTTCTTTAAAATGATCAATGTCAAAAAGCGTATGGCTTATGCAACTCCTTACTTCCCTACCTTATAGTCAGAGGGTATTGTATAACATCAGGAAGAATATAACAAGTTCTTATGCACCTAAATATAGAAATCTGTTGACGTGGTACATCCTGCAAAATCACATTCCGGCAAAGGAAGGTCTTCCTGATCGAATTGTTTTCGTTAGTGTAGGTATCACTGTAGATGGATTTATTGAAGTATTTATTAAATTACAAATTAACATACTAAAAGCGTAAAAAGTACGAAAATTAACACTTTCAACGCTGAGGGTAAATTTTCCATTTTTGCCGGTGACTGAAATTTATTTTTATGCTTATAGATTACCTTTGTATTCCTAATCATGAATTGACCAAAGAAAAATAGAAAATTTTCTTTTTTACTTCAACTTTTAATATTTAAATTTGGACGACGTTCGTCGGAAAAAAAAGTTTAAAAAAATAATGGTTA